>DWEC01001367.1:0-13560 GCA_018245735.1 Microceris miodesmiata | reverse complement strand
CCGTCTGAACCCGCCTTGCTTGGTCGTCGTATTTGCCGAATATCTTGTGTTTCATCTCTCTTGTACTGTGCCACGGGAACAGAGATCGTACGGCTGTACGGAACATTATGGTCTTGTTAAGATATAAAATTGTGATGTTATTATAGCTCCCAAAAATACCTATACTAAATTCTTCGTACGCTATACATATAAAACGAAAAAAAAATTGTACATGATCTTATTTTTTATTACTTTAACATTGGAGAGTCTATAGACAAAAGATTTGGAGAAAAATAGCGAATACCATAAACGAATATGAGTTTGAAACAGTAAAAGGCCGAAAAATTTTTCGGTGATGGAAACACAAAGACGCGACATTAAACAAAGAATGCAAATTCTACATTAAACAAATTTTAGTAACAACATTATCGGTGTCCATTGAATTCCATATTCAAACTTACAACGGAAACTTCAGTCGCGCGTTTCTACTTTACAGCAACATAATGGCGGCTATTACTAGTCTATTTACAACGAGATACAAGCGAGAAATTGCGCCTTTAGCCACACCTATTTAGAACAACGTCTACATAAGATTCTAGTTCGAAATGAAACATTGGTTGCACTTAAACAGAGCAAAGCGGAGATGGTTTTCAATGGTAACATTACAATAGTATCAACAATAAAGTTATTTGTCAAAAATATAGACACCCAGACGTTCTTCTTAAATTATTTTATACTATTCTTCTATCATCACACCAGGTTCCATACGGTGTAGGTAGGAGGCACCAAGCACATAATATTTCTATCCTTACAAACCTGACGTACCTAATTCTTCTATAAACATCTTTCAAATATTCTATACTCTTTTTAAAGCTGATTCAGTTTTAATAAACGCACTTCAAAATGTAAGATCGTGTAATAAAATTTGTTTCAGTTCATATCATCAATTTTAAAACTGCAACGCTTATTTTAACTGTATTGGTTCACTACAACTAGTTTAATTTACGAAAAAAATGCATTACGAATATAATTTACATATTGGAGTAAAATTTTAAATTAAGACGATAAAGTTATAATAATTGTATCATGCCAAACACGAGTTTATCGACTTGCACATAATTAAAAAAAATACTTTTTAAATGTTTTTTATAAGTCCAAACACAAGCGTGAAGATATAAGAAATAATAAAATAACTTATTTCCAACCACGAGTAATCTTATATAGGTAGACCGAAATATATTGTCTAGAGTCTAGACGTAGGTTTTCAAGTCCACATATCGGCTTACATAACTAACGCCCACAAGACAGTTGATGGACAATTTGCATCAACGTGGCGATATGACGCCAATAAAACGTTTTAGCTATTACAACATTATTTACGGCTCTTACGAAATGCGGTGACGTCACCGTACGTCAGGTAAATGGTTGGACGGAGTGGAGTTTTTGTTGCGGACGGTAATTGGTCTGATCGGACATTTTGTTAGATTAAGTCTAGTCTATTGGAGATGGTTTTTTTGTTTATATATTAGTCTACCTAAAAATTTTGAATTTCTTTCTATTGTGTTTTTTACTATTACTGGAAACTTAATGTGTACGTATGGTAACACTGGCCAGAGCCTATATATTCTAATAAAAAAAAAAATTATGTGACTTAATGATTTATACTTTGCATGATTCTTGTTACAAATATATGAAATATGGAAGCAATATTAAAATTTTGTTTACGTTAATAGCATTTCAAGTAATTCATTATGAATGTTAAGAATGTTAGAACTGTGGTACAAATCCGTCATTACATAGATAGCATTTTATTTTGAAACAGTACAAGTGTCAATTTTCAAGCTTTTGTACTTTAATAACTGATATTCCTCATAAATGTAATTCAATTCGCAGATTTTCTAAAAACCGTCTGATTTTTGCAATATTATTGGCCTATTTAACTGAGCCGTATACAAGACTAGGATATACATTGCCAATATTAGCAAAGAGCGCGCTTGCGGAGGACGATCAGGTCTGGGAGTGTGGGCAATAATGGACCGGTCGTTATGATTAAACGGATAATTTCGGTAGATACCCGTGAAGTATGGCCCCGTATTAGATGCCATCACACTAAATTGTTTGGAGGGATTACGTATATCAAAGAGCAAATTACAGATGATATGTCCACTTGACAGAACACTGTATAATTTTAACGGTGAACACTAACAATGAGGTACTTTAAAGATAATTATCACACAAACAGAGCGTGTTGCTTAATTGTTATGTCTGTTGATAACCTCTCGCCAAGTTCCTTGTGTGGTAGTCAGAGAACACGTAATAGCAAACATCTTTACGGACTTGACGTCTCTCCATTAATATTTTTTACTCTTTTCATTAAACATTTATTATTGTTATGATCAGAATTGAGTGCTATTATATCTGAACTGGTAAAAATGGAAGTAGACATGAGCTGGAAAGAATACTGACTTAGTTTCAGTCATTCCTAGCATTACAATAACATTGCTAATTAACACGTAAACAACAATAAGTGTATACAAAAATAATTCGAGCCCAGATCGAAAATAAATGACGCTTCGAATATTTTAGGCATTTACGCGTATCAACTGTATCACAATCAATAGCCGCTGGAGCAGATGTGTCCTGGAGTGGAAACCGCGACTTGGAAAACGTAGTGTAGGACGTCCTCCGGCTAGGTGGAGTGATGATATACGCGAAGTAGCTGGCAGTGGATAGATGCGACGAGCTGAAGATCGAGCTCAGTGCTGTGCTATTGGAGAGGCCTATGTCCAGTAGTGGACGGGAATATGCTGATGATGAGTATCAGCTCCTTTTCTTTCCTTATATATTCAAACATTTAAGAATTATTCCCTTCCCCATAATGAGGCACTGTTACCTGACGAGTGTATATCCACCCAGGATGATATACGTGAAGGAAGTATAAACAGGTAGAACAGCAATCCGAGAATCGCATGCATCATGCGCCTTCTAACAGTTTAACCAGTTTATAGTTAGCAACGCACGCACCAACATACGAGTACAGTACACAGGCTAACTGTTTTGTGTTATATCTAACGTTACCATATTATTGGAATAAATCTTTTTTTTATCAATAAATTATTTTTTTATTAAATGAAAATTCTATTTCATCTAATTTTTCAAAGCAAATTATTACACCTCAATAATTTTGTATTGCGTCAGGTAAGGAAGTCCCGTTCGTACGTAGCTCGTATAATAAATTTCCATTTATCTCTGATCATGCTTCAAATGCCCCATGTAGGTAGCACAGTAAACATATGAGATTGGAAAGATGTCCCATCAAAATTTCATTAAAGCCATCAAGAGAAATACTATGGCAATAAAAACTGTGATGTGCCACTTAAATTGGGAAATCCTCATTAGGTGGTTCCGGACAATAAAATTAAAAACAGCTGGTCTAACAGTACCTTGTTCTACATGCTTTCGTAACGGCTAAGCTAGCTTCGGCACGCGGTTTCGCTTTCTATTACACACACGTTAAGCTCGACTCGTTTCATACTTTCCCTTATCAACAAATTATTCTAGAGATTACATTATTCTTACAATAATCCTATCGATACAATAAGTGAGTACGCTTATTATATAGTGATGCTTACAATACTTTTATCGTTACTTGCGATATTTCTATCGATACTTGTAATCGATGGTATACACGATGGTAAACATGGGATACTTTTCCCATCTGTCTGTGAGTGATCTTAGATAGAACCTCACTTGTATATAAACATAGTATTAGGTCTACATAGGTCTACACAGCCGTGGGGTAATCACAGAACCGATAGCCGCTGGAGCAGACGTGTTCTGGAGTGGAGAACGCGACTTGGCAAACGTAGCGTAGGACGCCCTCCATTTAAGTGGAGTGACGATGTACGCAAAGTGGCTGGCAGTGGTTGGATGCGAAGAGCTGAAGATCGAGCTCAGTGGCGTGCCATTGGAGAGGTCTACGTCCAGCAGTGGACGGGAATAGCCTGATGATGATAATGAGCCGGAAGTAAAACGAAAAAGAGAGACTTTTCTTTATAGATAATAACTATTGGGATATGAAGTAACTTCAATATTCTAATAGTTGAGTAGTAATACCATCTCATGTAATACCTAATGACAAGATTAAACTAATATCAAAATTAAATATTCCAATTATTCATATTAAACCGAATTATAAATAATATAATAATCTACCCATTTGTAATTCCACTGTTTACATATGAGTCTCCTCTTATATTAAGACGATTAAGGCCCTAGTCCGCCACGCTGGATAAGTGCCAGTATTCATACTTCACACACCTTAGAATTTTTTTTTATAAATTCTAAGATGTGCAGGCTTCCTTGCGGTGTTTTCCTTCAGCGTTAGCAAGTGATATTTAAACACACTTTTGTGAAGAGGTGCTCTCTACATATAGATTTGAATCCAGCAACCCAAAAGTAAGAGGCTGAATTCTTAACCACGAGGCTAACACTGCAGTAAAATCGAAAATTAATTAATTGCTTTTAATTGATACTAATATTGGATAGATATGAAATTAAAAATGTTTGATATTAAAGTGCGATTGTACAATGTAAAATACTATAGCAATATTATGTCTGATCTGACCTATGTACTTCTAACATATTTAGATGTTACGTTCAGTTAAAAACATGGTTTAAAAAAATGTGATAGGGTTAATGGTTTTGTTATTGTTCATTTATTTTTTAAATAAATACTCTTTATCTCGTCTAAGTACAGTTTATCAATGGATTTCTTTGATAAATTCCAATTGCAAATCAATTCAAACGCCGCAAAAGAAGCTGGTATGGAAACATATTTCATCCATTAGCAATAAACAAACGAATAAACGATATAAACTGTATCCATAGTACACAGCTTGTTAAATTATATGTATGTTCCGATTAACAAAACCATAAATACTTCACTTACAATCTTAATATACACGTACAAAACTATTCAATTCTAACATTTAACACTATCAATAATGAATGACGCGTTTGACCTGACCTCACACGCACTTCACGTCTCCGCACATCGCACACGCTCAAATGATTAAACCACCTCGAATAACAGTATTATCAGCGTGTACTTCGGAAACATACCAAAATAAACCAGGGAAATAACCTGTACTGTAAAAATACATCTGTAACAATTAAAACAAAATACCTTGTAATCTAAATATATGAGATATATAGATAAATGCAAGTGAGACCATAGGAATCTACAACCTGAAAATGTATGTGATAGCAGCAAATTATGGATAGATTAGGCAAAATCGAGAAATAAATGAAAACAAGTAAAATGCACATGATGTATCGAATAACGGCTTTTCAAAAAATGTTGTTGTTCTGTAACTATGATTTGTGTAAATTGAAAATACTTAATAGAATCACTTAGCATTTCTTCCAAAATTCCTTAAATCACCGCTGTTTCCCAAATCGTCACATATGAGTACTATACGAATAGCAAAGATGTAAGCAGATTCCGTTTTGCATAGATTTGAATCAGCCATAAAACAGTCATCCTAGCAAATGAAGTTATTGTGTCATATAAAAAGTAAAACGTAACGCAACTAGGAAACGTTACAATTACGAGGCGTATTTCTATTTCAACTAAGCGTATTTCTATTTCAAGCAGGCGTATTCCTATTTCAAACGCGTGCTAATGTCTGTTTCTGAAACTGTACGTGTCGTTTCCCGTTTCTCACGTCAATCGCGCCACGCAATTGGCTATCGCGCTCTATTGGAGCATGCGGGTCATTGTTTCTGGCCACGCACCGTGACACTTGCACAGACTTGCAATTGCACAAATTAAGAGGCGAGATCTATTCGAGTGTGCGAATAAAAGTGCGAATAGAAGCGAAGTGGTTTGGATTCGGTACCTACCTATATCTGTAAATTTATTGATTTTTACGCATATTTAGATACCTATATATCGTTTAGATAATATTTAAAAAGCAATGAAAGTTCAAGCTACAGATTTTGCCTAAATTGGGATCAGAAGGGCAGTGTGTGAAATAATCCAAAACATTAATAACAATATCAAAATGTTCCGTTGCGTAAGCATCCAAAAAAATGTACAGTTAAGGTACGTATTATTGCACTTTGGATTTTCCTCTATAATGTTACAGTAAGAGGCTTTTAGAAGAGTTAGAAGTCGCAAACAATATGTAGATCTATGACTTTTACTATTTACAGTACAAATTAAAATTGCTGAAATACTTTTAAAACAAAAACTTTACAGAACGTACCTACTATAATATCATACACACTTTATATTTAAATCACAGATAGTAACATTTTGTGGTCGTTCTTTATAAATGCGTCTACGATACGAAGCATGACAGGTGCGGACAGGAACAAGCTCATAGCAAGAACAATTCGCGCCAGACATTAGGTTGGGCACGAGCTGGCGTTCTCACGCCGCCGCCGCCCGGAGGCTGCGCGCGCGCACGACGCCGACAGATATAAAATTAATTTATCTATAACTATGTCAACCATTAGTCTTTTAAGGATACTTCAGTTCAGATACATCCGAAACATTAAATAAGCGACTACTTTTAAACAGGCTAAACATGAAAGAAGGCTGACTAGTTTGGTTACCTTGTGTAGTCGAGTTTATATGTACCTATGTCGTAAATATGAGTTTTTATTGGTTTTGTAACATTATGCCACTTTATACTATTAAAAAATGTTTCTGAAATTAAAATTTGGTTATTTTAAATTTAACTATTCTTATATATAAATTATATGACATTATTAAAGTACTAGAGAAATATAAAATACGAGTATATCAAGAAGGCGAAAATTCGTTTCTCAAAAAGTTATATTTCCATGTTGTACGAGTACAAAGTCATGTTGTCTGGTTGCTTTGAAGTAGTTGAAAGTGTTACGGATTGTTATCAGAAATAATGTCCCGCACGCTTCAATAAATACAGTGGATAACTGTTTGTTGTGGTGGACGTGAGGTTCAGGACACAGAAAGCAGATTCACAATTACAACTGAAGGAGCCTTTGGAGTATTTAACTGGGATTTATTACAATTTTTAGCAATTCAATAATGTCAATATCAGTTACTTGAATTTAATTATAAATTAATAATCATTGAATATTTTGCATTACAATATTGCAACAGTTTCTTACTTTAACTTATATCATTTTATATTTAGGTGATTACTTAATAACTTATTCATAAAAATATTTTTTTAATATAGCCATACGTCAATAAAATATGTCACTGTATTAAATACATAACGTAAAAAACCCTCCATTATTCAGGTTTGAAAAATAAATTTTAAAAATATTAACCGAAACTTTATGGTTTCTCTGTGCAAACTTTAAAAATAAAGAAACATTTTTTAAAAACAAAGGTAATATTTTGCGTTTGTTTAATTTAACTTGACAAACCTAATAAACGTTTGTTTGTTAAGGACATGTTTTCTTTTGCGCACTTCGAACTGAAGACTGAATAAAGTGCAGAAATGTCCACCTATATATATCTTACTGTATTCCCATATTCCTGTACCCTATATATTACACACAAAAATCAGTGTGTGTCAGTTATTTACATAAATACTCAAATGTTCATGTAACAATACAAAGATAAAGAAATCTTCGCCGCGACCTCGCTGCAAACGGCTGGAGCTCATGAGGAAGGACATCGTACAGGTCCAAAACTAGTCGGGCCATCCCGAAAAATGGACGTGAGTTAAGCCGGTAGATATATAATCAATATAATGAAACTTCTAAATTTGAAATCGAAGTAGGATTGTTTCTTCATGCGATGCAAATATCGTAATTATTCAATGATTAGGTTTCAATAACGCTATGTGAGCGTTATTGATTAAATTTGAAATTGAATTGAATATGAAATTGTTATTAAAAATATTTATTGATATTTTATCATTATATCGTCACCCCAGGTCCTTTATAGAGTAGGTAAAGGCCTCCAAAAGCCAAATAACTATCCTCATAGATCTGACCTGCTTCTTCGACATTCATCATTATGAATAATCCTTTTTATAAGACTTTGTAATTTAATTCTTTACTATCTTTTATTGAGGAAATACCTTCGAAATTCAGGTAGGCAGTTTGACGAGATTGACATGCTTGTCGATGATTCGTGAAGGAACTACATATAACCTTGTCGATTTAACATTTACTTTTAACGGTGTATGAAATTATACTTCTAAAATTATTCGCAGATAATAATAAATTGTTATCCCTTTTTAAGGAGGTATAGAAGTGTAGTTTCAAACACGTTTAAAAATAAATGATCAATCTATTAGAGTCTTTACCTGCGAGTAACGAATATTAAAACGAATAAAAGTATGTTTTAGTATTTATTGGTTCGTGTCCCCTTTGTCTTGAATCTAGTTGCTCGTATGTTGCGTTTTATAGACGCCGAACTTTACACATGCCACTTATAATTTTAATGTCTCCACCCATCATTGAAATTATGTACCCTAAAAAAGAAACAAAGAAATCCTCCATTTTTAATTAGGGACTTTAATAAAACTGTCATAAAAGATACATAACTATGGACACTAAATCTTTGCAATTATACTATTAAGGTAAGCAGATTTATGCTTATTATTATTATTACAGCGATAAGTTATCGTAGAATCATAAGTTATATGATCGCGCATGACATGACCCACTGACAAAAGCTGCGGACTGATCTTCAGTACATTGTTTTCCCATAGCCCGAACGATTCCATTCAGAATCTCATTACACTTGAAAGGGCCACAACAAATCTGGCGCAACGTTGTTCTCATGGACGTGTCTGTCGTTAGGGCAGCGTGAGGTGACCATTACTGCGTACAAAGAGTTGCCTAAAATAGAGAGCTTTTGTGAGGCGGAAAGACAGGTGAGGTACGAGGTGGGGGCGGGGCGGTCGCGAGCTGCCCGCCGGCTCAGTCGCGCCGCGCACAGTCGCCTCGCACGCCGCACCGCAGCCCGTTGCTCGGTACACGAACACGCACGCGCACGCGATACCCTCCCCCACCACGCCGCCCCACAACACGTGCACCGAGAATTCAGTGGAAGCGTCAACAACTGATGATAACTAAATAACAATAAAGTTCAACATGCAAGAGCAGAGCACCTCGCGATCGAGCAAGTCTACGTTGAATTCATTAGAAAGCGCAATCATCAAGCTCAAGAACAACCTTCAGATACAGGACACTAAGTCGTCGGATATGAGCGCCATGGTGAGCGTCGATCCGCCGTCACCGCACGAAGACACGAAAACTAGTACAAGTAAGGGTGTCGTTAGTTCATCTCAAGTTACAAATTTAAACTTGTCTATAGCGTCTGCCGCCCTATTGCAAGAGAATATGTTACAAAGATCATTGCAAGGTGTGGTAATATCGCTGCAAAATGCAATGATGAATTCATTACAACAAGCTGCGCTTTTGCCTTCCAATTCTGCGGCAGCTGCAGCCCTTAACCTGCAAGCATTAGAATCTTATTTGACTCTGCAACGTTTGACATCTGTATCGACTGTAAATAATGTAAATCCAACGAACATAACTGAAACGACGTCAACGCCGAAACAAGATATATTAAGGATAGCGACGGCTAGTGCAAAAATTAACGAAATAGATGTCTCAGAAGTTCCACCAAGAGTAATTTCGCCAAAAACACCTGAAGAATACCCATTATCTGATGCAATAGCAGCTGAAGACGTCGATCTATCTGAGGAAGTGGAAGAAGACTTAGCTTTACTAGACAATGAAGATGAATTTACACTAGAACAACATTTAGAATCAACATCTAAGGGTTACGGTTACAGTTCCTCAGCGAGTTTAGATAACGGATACCCGAGCCTTCTCATGAACGCAATGTATCAGCAACAAATGAACGGAAGTCCCTCGCAACCACCTCTCTCACCGCAAGCATCGAATTCCTCGAGTTCTAAATCCACAAACAGTTCCACGTCCTCGACGGGTAGTAGCATATCAAATAAACAGAAAACCACCGGCAGTGGACCGCGAACGAAGAAACAATTCATATGTAAATTCTGCAATCGGCAATTTACTAAATCATATAACCTACTTATTCATGAAAGAACACATACCGACGAGAGGCCGTATTCCTGTGACATCTGTGGAAAAGCTTTCCGACGGCAAGATCATCTTCGAGATCACAGGTAATATTTTTATTACTTTATTTTGAACATTGTAACATTACGAAAAAAATCCACTTATTCATAATTGTAGATAGTAAAAGGATGTCACAAATTTAGTGCATGCGTTCTTTACAAGTCAATCATATATAACGTAGTATTAATAACATAATATACTCGTAATGTTATAATAGAGTATGCTATAATTGTTATCTACGAAGAAAATGCACAAAAACATTTTTATAATTATGTTAATTTGCTTATATTTAATGCTTACATTGCTTTTTATGAACTGTTTCTGAAATCACTACCTAAATAGTTATTTCTAAAATACATTCTTAGAATAACGTATTGTAAAACATTAACCTTACATATAAAACATTGTTGCAATGCATAAAATTGTTGATGACTGAAATATATCTTCTATAGCTTTTCATAGAAGATAGTTAAATCAACAGAACGTGTCATATTTTATTCTCCGATCTTAAAATTCCGTATCGGATGGCTCGGTTTTATTTATAAAGATAAAACAACGTTATGGCCGTGTCGAAGAACATTTTAGGTGATCACGATTCTCATTTTTCGATATCAATAAAAGATTTTTGGTCCTCGGGTTTCAACGCGAAACGTTATGAACTCTTGAATAATGGCGGTGAAGGAATATATTTAAAAACAAAAAGGGTTAAGTACGGCCGCGCAGATGGTATCGACCAGTCGTTCGTCACGCTCGTAAATTATTTCACAAAACCACCGCTAATCTGAGAAGAGCCGATGTTTTAATTTTGGTCTTTCATTTTATTCGTCTCAACACTGAATTCCATATAAATCCGTGCGCATATCTTTTTTATCTCAAAATGTTATCTCAAAAATAAGCACAGTCTTAATTCGGCTAAAACAATCGTATACCAAAGAACATATCTCAATAAATAATGCCATTACATTCATAGTATTTATAGTCGTACAACAAGTTTTAACGTCTCTTTATCTACTCTACCACTTATCTTTCCGAGTTCCCAACCAAAAGGTGTTGAATTCTTAACACCTGTCTCTCGGCGATTTCCACCCAAATCACCGTATCTCTGTAGCAATAAAATAAATTTCGTGTAGACGCCGGAGGGTTAACCTGGGACCGGCCGGCCCTGCCTGTCGATGTTCAATCGATGTCCGTTGACACGATACATTATAATGGACCGGAGCGGGCCTTCAACGGGTTTTAACGAAGCACGTGGTGATCCTGACGTGAGGATTAATATGGACGACAAAAAAAGCCAGTGGTAAATATCCTTCGCATACAAAATTAACTTTTGGTATTGGAGTTGTTGCGCGTTCGTTGCTTTTTTGTACATTCACATTGAATTTGTTGCTTGTTTGATAACTTGATGTCTCTTTATATAAAAATGTTTTTGTTTGAAGCATTACGTAAATTTATGTTAATAATGAAATGCGAACTTGTTATACAATGAAAAGTCGCTTTGTTGAACCCGTTTATTTGATATTTACCAATCCCTTTGTGTGAAACCTATTTACCTACTTAAACTAAATAAACATTTAACACATTGAGGCGCGCTGTACCCTTAGCCGTGAAAAGATTTTTTTCCTAACACGACCTGTTTGTCGACTTGTCACTTCAAACGTTCTGGTCCGATGTTTCTCGTGTTAGCGTTCGCCTTGTTCATTGAAGGTGGTTTGGGACCATGAAAGTTAATATTGAAACTAGAATTTCACAGTTCATCAAGATCAGTTGTGCGGTTAATTAATCAACGGTGTCGTCGCGTTAGTACGAGTTAGGCCTAACGCGCGGCGCGCGATGTCAGACCACGCTCGGTTGCCCGCGCCCTAATCGCTATCATCTCTTTTAATGCCCAAATCATTTTTTCATTTATCATCGTGTACCTCTTTATCGTTAACGTTCTAATCCGACGATTATTACACGTATTACGTTACTTCGAACACGTCGTAATTTTCTCTTTTCAAATCTATTTGTTTAACTGATACGTAGATAATTTATCGTATTCGATTCTCGATTTCCGAGCAACGTGTTCCACGTTATTATTGATTACACGTTCTCCGGCGTGTTAATTATACATTGTGTGCTTTTGATTAACTCAAAATCTGTTATTACTGATAATAAAACGATAAATATGAGAACCGTTGCAATCCAGCGTTAATTTAATAATGTTGGCTTTTGAAGAATTGAAATAACTTTTAAACGAGCTGTTATAAATAAATGTGGTACATTTCTTACTAAGAAAAGCTAGGTACATTATAATTACGACTATTGAGCAGCTTTTCAAAGTTGTGCGTTTCATTTTATTTGCTTAATTAAAACCAGTATAGAGAATATGTAATATTTCAAAACACGTTTAAGAAGCTGCGAAAAGAACACAGTGCGACCATTTCCACGTCGGTGTAATAGATATTTTACGTGTAGGTGTCTGTAACAGGAAAAGATAAATAACTTTAAAAGATAAAGCTTGACTGCTGCTGATATATTTTTATCAGAACTAGTTAATAGGCAACTTAAAGAAGATTTAAATTTACTATTAGAAATGATAATTTCACAATCACGAACAACATCGTATACAAAGCTGAATGAAAATATTTTTTGGCGATAACTCATATGCATTTTTGTTTATTTATACATATGAATAGTAGCATAAATAATACAAGTTATGAATTCAATGAACTTTCATCTCTGCCTTCAGCTTTTAAGAATAATGGTGTAGATTTATCAATTGTTAAGTGTTAAAAGCGAGGCCAATATTCGATTATAGCAGCACGCAAAGCAAGTTTTTAATAAGATAAATTCACACCTGCAGTATTTTTATCTCAAATATATCTATAACTATTAATCAGTCCAACTAATATTTCAAACCATCCAATTGTGATACTTATCCAATCCATCCAATAGTCATATTACATCATCCAATTGTTCTACTTACCGTGGATGTCTTTAAACGATAACTTCGAAATTATTTTACCAATATTAAACAATCCTTAATTATCTTGATTCCACTTCGATAACTAAAGTTAAATCACGAAAGAATTAGGGAGAATTAGAACGAGAGAAATGTTTCTTTTACATTTCAAAATTAGAACTACTTTCACAAAATATGTATTCTCGGTAAACCGTATAAAGTTTTACAATTAATGTACATATAATATTATTATGTATGTAGTATACAGTATGTATGCAGACTGTGTGACCTTTACGGTCTCATTTTGTGAAGATGCCTGTACCCGACTATGTAACAATAAACGTGGAAAAAATATACGTAAAATTAATATATATATGTATGAATGTATGTATCTATATAATTATCTACATGTACAAAATTATATATATAATTTGTAACGTACATAGTAGTTGTAGGGTAAAGTCTATCGAGGTCAATTATGTGGCACCATCTAGTCAATGAACCTCTTCAAT
>DWEC01001366.1:0-13562 GCA_018245735.1 Microceris miodesmiata | reverse complement strand
GTTATTTTAAATTTTAAAAAGATTTTCAATTAATGCAAAACCCACATTTTATTCACAATATTTACAACAATTGGGATATATGCAGCCAACATCATAATTACCTACTGAATAGACCTGTTTTTTAGATCGTTTTTAATAAAATACAAAATAATAACAAATGTTTACATATTTTCTTTAAATAAGTTGGTCAAAACTGAACACACTAAGGTGAGCGATTTCTTTGCTCTCAAGTATATTCATCTCGTTCTTTTATCGACTTACTGAAGTTTCACTTCTATCGTGTGTGAATCGCACACACACCTTATTTATTTTTGAGAATAAATAATAATTGCTGGAGGCCAGGTCTGGGCTGAAGGGTGCGTGACGCAGTAGTTCAAAGCCGCATCACTGAACGACAGCCGTTGTAACAGTGCTTCTGTGCACGGGCGCATTGTCGTATAAAAGGAGCACACCATTGGTCACTTTTCCTCTTTTTTTTTCTTTAATTGCTCCTTTTAACTGATGTAATAAAGAACTAGAAAAAAATCCTGTTATGAAAACACTATGTTCCTTATAATCGATCAAAAGGATACCTACAGTATCCCAAAAAATGGTGATGATCTTTCCGGCCGATTGAGACACTTTAAATTTTTAGGGGGTGGTGTGCTTTTTTATGTCACTGCATCGACTCTTGCTTTGACTCAGCTTCATAATGATGAATCCAAGTTTCATTCCAGTCAAGAATCGGGCCATAGCCCTTTGGTCTCCACAGCGGTACAAAAACTCGCGACAACCATCGACGCGCTCTCGTTTCTGAGGCGGTGTGAGCATTCTCGGGACCTATCTTGAACAGACTTTACCCGTACCAAGATGTTGATGAAGGATACTTAAAATGGTTGTTTCTGATACACCAACTAATGTTGCAAGCAAATTCTTCTTTAATCGGCCATCTTCTTTCTGATTTCTGCCGTCGTGGCTTCAATCGGTCGTTCAGGTCGAGGGTCGTTTTTAATTGACTCTCTACCTTGCTTGAAAAGGCTGTGCCACTTATAAATCATAGTTTTACCAGGAGCAGAGTCCCCGTAAGCAGTTAACATCTATTGAAGAATAGTTTGAGGTGTCTTTCCATGCTTGGTGAGGAAATTTATGACGGCACGATGTTCAATTTTGTCCATAGTAGTTAGTTTCTTCCCGATTGACTTGTTTGCTCGTTAAAAATTCGAGAGCTAATGACCCGATTTTAAGCTATTGTTTTATAGCTTTTCCGTAACGAAATTCCGTAACAAAAATAAAACCTAACACCCCCCACTTCGCCTACCATGTAGCTCGGCCGAGCGTTCGCTTAACGTGTATGTTATATGGTACGATTGTACGAAGCTCGCACGGATCGAGACAAGCTGCTCTAAAATCGGACGAATATGTAAGCAGCGGTTTGTAAGAAGATATCAAGTCTCAAACTTATATTTCTTATTTCAGTTACTATAAACTTATAGTTTCAATGCTAAAAAATCCTAAATAACCTAGATGTATTGTAAGATAAAAAAATATTATAAACGATATTAAAAAAACGTAACTTCCAATTCAAATTCATTTATTCAAAATTGGTGCATAAGAACACTTTTTGTACGTCAAAATGATGCTACCACCGCTTCGGAAGATGCTTCACTATGGAGAAGAAGCGGCGAAAGAAACTCCATAGGTGTGCTTATGCATCTTTTAAAATGAATATACATGCTTATATTAGGATATTATAACATGAGCTAATTTATTGTGGAATATAAATAATACTATTTAGAAACTTAATTTATAGTCTGTAAAACTATTATAATTGTTAGTATATTTAAATACAAAATTAAAATTTCGTTAGTTTGTGACATATATGTACATAGTTTATCAGTGAAGTTGAAGGTACATATAATGCCAAACATATTAAACAGGGTTCAGTTTAGGGTAGATTAATTAGTAAAACGCCGCGAGACTATTAAAGTAAATTTGGAAAACCCAGATCTGAAATCCTAAAGAATAGAATTCCAGGCGACAGCTTGTTATGCAATAAAGAAGTGCAATCGGAATAAACTAGATATAATCGTACCTTACTTAAAACGATGGGACCAACTGATGGTCTACTACACAACTTAGCTTCTCTCTTTGTTATTTTGTTTTTTTCACAATTAAATAACATATAATAATTTGCCAGCGACAGTAGCGTCAGAACGATGGTTTTCTTATAATAAGAGATTGGATAAAAGAACTCCAGACCCATTCCATCACTGACGGTGACGGGACAGCAAAACAATATGAAAGCATATGGCATCAACGTATGGCGCAGAGAACAACCGTGAGCTTAAAGCCGGTAGGACTCCGCATAACCCTTACAAACTCCGGTCACTTACAAAAAGTAGATTGTCATCAGTTTAGTATGAACCTTTGGGATGTCTGTATCCATGTCCTGACACGTTGTTTCTAAGAGTTACGTTTGATCTCTTCATGAGTTCTTAACAGTATTCAGCCCTGGTGTAGAATTACAAATCAGTAATGCTAGCACTTCGGCTTTGTGATGCTACCACTGCTTCGGAAGATGCCTCACTATGGAGAAGTAGACGTGATACTGCTTTTAGTTCTATATCCGCAGCAGAACGAGTGTTCTGGTATTTCAATCGATGCATTTTGACATACAAGAGTTCTTGGTAATTGAAATTAAGTCCATAGTGGATAGACTGATACGTCTCAGTGAATGTTATGGAGAATTCCAAGGTGCACGGTGTCCTCGTGTTGCTTTCCTTAATCATTGAAGCAAGTGATATTTAATCTTAAGTCGATCAATGTTTTTGTAAAGAGACTGCTTCGCACCAGAATTAGAAATTACTCTAAGAGTCTAAACTATTATACTCTCATACATTTTTCATTGATCTTAATGCTAACATTAACATATTGATGGCCTCGTTAGTTGAGTGGTTGCATAGTCGAGAAGTCCTAGGTTCGATTCACGGGTCGAATACTGTTCGATTTTTCTAACTTGCAAATTCTGAATTTGTGCCCACTACATGGCAATAGCTTCATCCCCTATTTCAAGGGACGTAGAATTTAACAGGCGGTTCCTTAAAGGGTACGACATTCCTCTACCTAACCTTTCGGGAAGTACAAGCGTGAAGATAAAAAGATCCTTATAAAACCTTTAATTTTCATCAATGTAGCCTACACTCCAATATAAATGAAGCACATTTTTACAGGTAACGCCATTACAATAAGTTAATCAATTAGGTAATTGTATTACGAGGCTCACTTAGCGAAATTAATTTTTTTACGAATTAGATCGTTACTTTGATGAATTGAATATACGTGGAACACTCAGGTTAATGAAGTACATACTTGTACCTACTCAGGAATAATGTTGATTCAACCAACCACAGTAGGTACTCTAGTGAATTCAATACATTATGTATTCAAATATTCAATTTATTGCGTATATTATTAGATTTAATGAATTATTAATTTCTAAGTGTTGTTTTGTTTTTATTGATATTTTGTTCTATTTGAGTGCCTCGTTGATAGAGTCGTTGTGAGCGCGACAGCTGAGAGGTCCTGGATTTGACTCTCGTGTTGGTCACTGTTACGTGTATGGCATTAGGCTCACTCTTTATTTCAAATTGGGACGTATGACGTAACTGGTGAAAAGCAGATGTTTACTGCACTCCTCTTCCTATATCTTGGGGGGTTGCAGGCGCGATGTTACGTTTTTCTATTTGTATGTACGTAACTACGTATGTACATATCTTAGGCTGCCGTACGCAGTCTCCAGTCCGCTTCCCAATCTCAAACCATCGTAATATTGGGTTATCAACGTAATGTATCAAACCTAAGTTTAACTCGGTAACTTCAGCAACCATTACGATTTATAAATTTGGATATGGAAATGCAAAATGTAAAAAGGGAAACGAGTAAGCTGATGATAGATATAATAGATAAAGTTTAATTATTGCCAAAATTCAACTGTTTGTGGCCGAAAACTACAAAAATTTACAGATCGCATTTTCTGATATGTATTTTCCTATGTCATTGCAGCAAATGATAATTAAATCCAGACTAATGGACTGTTACTTGTATGAAGTTAAGTTTTTCATCGCTGAAAAAAAAAATTTTATTTTATTTTTCTTCATTCATTCATTTTTATTCATTCATTTATTCTTTATTATCAATAATGAAGGGCTGACTTAATCGCAGTTCAATGATTTTTCTACAAGTCAACTCAGTTAAGGATGTGAACATTTGGCATAGAAGTAGAAAACTATTTCAATTTACAAAAATAATTAGACATCTAAAATATTTTCAAAACTACGCAATATATATTGTGTTTAATAAAATTGAAAAATTATGTACAAATGGATATGTATGTACTTTGATTAACAGTTCATAATTTCGATCGCAACGAAATTATTGCTTAGAAACAGTTACAGACATTTTCTTGTTTAAAATCGCGTGTTTCAGGTTTCATTAAGCATCAAGGTTACTCTCGTTAGCTTTTTCTTTAACAAGCGCTAACATTAAGTGTGCAAAAGAAATTAGTGATGTGAATTAGAATACTATATGAAAACAGTATCACAAAAATTAGTTATAAAAAAATCATTATTATACCGTCATATTAATAATATAATATATTTGCCGTGTAACCTGTTAGTATACTATGAAATATTACAATATTACATATTACATATTATGAAATATTACAGTACTAGCGGCCCGGTACATGCTTCCCTACGTATAAAAGTGAAGTATAAAAAACATGTAATTGGAATATTAAATGAAATGAACGCATGAATGACATAACGACATGCTTTTCCTGTCAACATTGAAAAAGTTTAAATTTGACAGCACAATCTCCATCTGAAAAAAGGTTCAATTTGACAATAAAATCCCCATTTACAAATACAAAAAATGTGATAAATGAAGACCGCTCTACCGATTTTGTGCAAACTCCACATAAACCATCTACTAAATAGCCCGAACAAAGGCGTTCTTGAGTCATAAAATTATAATGAGAAGTGGCATTGATTTTTATATATATAGATATTATTAAAATAAAAGAGGAATAATTTAGAGATATATATAAAATCTAAATTAAATTAAATAAAAAAAAATATATAAATTAAAATTAAATAAAAAATTAAATTAAAAAAAATTGTTTAAATAATAATTTTCAGATGTTCATATAATCATATCCACAATAATAATAATAGCCCCATAGCCACTGCCGCATCATGTCTTTGACAATATTTGACAATATATTGCATCTATATGCATGTAAGGAAAACCAAACTTTTAACTATTCTAATTTTGTCCTCAATAACGTAAAACAAACGTCTGCAACAAGGTAAATAAACTACACATAGATAAGTAATAATAATATTGACAAACATTAATTATAATTGTTGGACTAATTAAATAATGATAATTAGATATTTGTCAGAAAGTGGATTTGTTAAAATTAGTCTTAGTATTATTAACTGATGCGGCAAGCTCAGGCGCGATGGCACTCATTAGGGAAGCTTATGTTCAGCTGTTGCTTAAGACAGGATGTCGATGATAATCAGGATATGATTGTGTTATCCACACAAAGGAATGTAACGTTTAAAAATGGATTTCTCCTACGTCAGAACTTGTTAAATTACGTTATTTTACAAATAAACATCTGTCCGGTATCCGGTAAACTGCACGCCCACTCACAAGATTTTTTTTATTAAAAAACGAATCAGCAATCATACCACTAATATTTCTATAGATTTCCTAATCGTTTTTTTTATTGTTAAAAATGACTGCTGCTCAAATATATTTTTTTTCTTTTGATTTACTCGGTAGTGTTTTAATTAAAATTTTGATATTATTATTAAACCATTAAATATTTAATGCTGAGCAGTTATGAGTACACAAATATACGGAGTTAGCATCTTTATATATTTATTGTGAGTTCCACTAATCGTCAACAGATGGCGCTGACAGGGTCATTTTATAGCTTTTACAGACTAAACAGTAATGACGTTTCTCACAAAGCATATAGAGATTTTACATTTTTAAGAATGTTTATATTTTTTATATGTTATAAATAATTTTTTTAGTCATGGGAAAAATACCTATGATAAATTATTGTTTATCGAAATATCTTTAAATTACGTGAAATGTGTATTTTATTAGTAATAAATAATTCTTTATAACAGCATCACACTAGTCATATAAATATTGGCTTATCAATGGTATTCGTCAGACAACGTGACTCCTGACTTGAATTCGACCAAAATTAAACATTTAATGAAGATGAGCTGTGTTATTGTTCCGATCTAAATAATAAGCCTGCATATTCCATTGGAGTAACAATACGGCGCTAACAATCGGTTACGAGCGGCTCAAAAGTTTGGCTGCACAATGGCGTATGGCATACAATGGCGATTCTGTTACCTGCGACATCAATATGTGCATAGCCGTATGGCATGGCGCTGCAGTGATTCACAGTCGTCGCCCGTTCGCCCTGCACAAATGTCGACTATGACTCATGCACCGCAGCCGGCAAAGCGAGGGAGGATGCCCGTACACACATTCTGTGATTAATAGAGACGTGCAAGGATGTTGATACGCTATCTGACTCAAACGTTATTCGTTTGTTAGTTAGAAAAATGATTAGTTTCACTCATTTCATTGTTGACGCTATTCAAAATAAATTATTAGTAATTTTACTCGTATCGCGTCTCACCGATGACGTTGCTTTTAATGACAATACGAATAATTCTGTTGGGAATGGAAAACTGTTACACAGAACGTGTGTTCTGACGAAACCGGTCGCTGCCAAAGATGGCAACCGGTCAGGCTTTGAGGCTGCTCTCGGCCGCGTCGCCGCCCTACATATGACCTAACCGCTATCTGGCGCTATTGGGTTTCTTACTTATTTCATGAACGCCGCTTGTACCCATTCGCGTTTTGATAACTGCTTAGCAGCAGACGATATTGGGAGTCGAGTCAACAGTTCATAAATCGTTACTCCTCCAAACTTCTCCAGATTCTTTTCACAAATATTTGGATATATGCCAAGGTATTAAAATAGCTTAACCTCGTTTCATCGAAATGTTTGCCACTTTTTATGTTATACAAGTGCCGAAAGGGCTTATAGCTTAATGTTTGGTTTAATGTAGAAAAGAGGACTGATATGGAATGCTTCATGCCTTATGCGTATTCAGTTTAAATCCACATGCAAAACTGCGAATGCTGCTTTGCCGAAAAAATGTGTTGATCCATGTTCCATCCGCAGACACACGCAAGTCAATGTCAAAGGTTTATAATAATCTTTGACTAGATACTATATTCACAAATATCTGGCCACACTTATTATTCTTTACTTTTTAAAAATTATGTCATCAAAGAAATTGATTTAATTCACTAGAACTCGAATACGCCTTTGTTCATAACAGATATCGATAACGTAATAAAGATACTAACGTCATATCGCAGCGATAAAGTCGTATAATCGTGCAATTCTTAATAATTCTTAGTCTTTCAACAAATTTGATTGCATCGCGTTTAACGTGTGATGGTCATTTACGACGATTCGTGATGATAAATATGAAAAATATAGGATATCTTGGAATATTGCAAAACGGTATCTTATTCAGATCTACAAACCTTAGAATTATCAGGTTCTGTGAGACTTATGTAGTCTGTTAAGCCGCAATTGGACAGTGTGGTACACGCTGGCCTTAGCTCTTTTGCGTTATAATATAAAACCCCGGTCTAACTGTGGTACTTTTGATGATATGGGATACATCAAAGCATATAACAATTTCAACTGATGTAAAATTGTATCCAAAAAAGCTTTCAACACTAGTAAATGATTTCCGAATAATTATTATAAATCGTTCATTATTGTTACATGCTTACACAACTTAGTAAATCGTATGATATTAGTGTGTTACAATTGTCCATTACAACATGTAAATGTATTGTACGAGGAAAACTACTGATTACTAAATAAATACCTTTTAGTTTAGTACATATGTATGTACATAATATATGTATGTATATATTTGTAGCATGATAATCGCTAACGAGTAACCAACAATATTATAGTGAACAGGTTTAGACATCATTACGACTATGTAAGTGGCTACAGGGTAATAATTTTGTAATGCTATTTATAAATGTTCATATTTCACGTAATGGGTAATAATTTTGTAATGTTATTTATAAATGTTTATATTTCAACGCTTATAAAATACATAAGATATGTTTCTGACGGATTTTCTGTAATGCGTTGAATAAAAAAAATGGCTTCCCCCGTCTTCATTATTCCGGCGGCACTCCCTTCTGCGCATTGTCGCCGGCACGCGGCGCGCATTTAAATGGCGGAACATCCGACTTCGACCGAATCTACGTCCACATCCGGCCGATGACATACCAACCAAGCACAAAAGCTCGTTTATCATGGCTGCCAATCTCAAATACAATATATAACGGTTTTTGTCACATTTTAGGCAGGATTCATTACGTAATTGACGCAATATCTTATAAAAGAAATAATAAAATTTCAGTAGCTAGTGAATAATTTTTCTTAGCGGCCATTTTGAAAATCGATAAATAACCAACTAGAAAATTGAGACGACACGAATCTGTACTTACACAGTATAGATAGGTAGGCATACTGTACATAACCTAAACGCTTTTATGGACATCGTCGACAGCCATCAGGACCATATGCTACCGTACAGTCGCGCAAAAAAGGACAACTAAGGCCTTTGATACTAAAGAGTCAGCTATTACTAAAAACGCAATATAAAGGTCCTTTTTCAAGGACATTTGCTTGACTATAATGTTGTTCAGTGGGATATCGAAATTAGTGATACCGTTTAGGCCATTAGGGGGTAGAAAGTATCTTGTACCAAATATTTTTTTATTAATTTTAACTGCTATATTTACTCCTCTGGCGTTACCACAGACCTTTACATAACTACTAAATTAGAACTATTCGACTATTGAAGCAATTAAGGTAACCGTGAAGAAACATGGACACCTCAGAGCTTTCCACAAAAAAAATTTCTATCTGGCAGACTGGCCTTAACCGTCTCCTTCTGAGGGGACACTCGTGCCCAACAGTGGATAAAAGAGCTGAAAAATAATACTGCCATGAACACTTGTGAGCGTGATATTACAAAGCTCAACCTTAGTGGTATCCTTTCATATCACACGCTCGAGTACGACCTCGTAGTAAGCCAATATGGCGCAGCGCGGCGCCACGCTTCACTTCAAACATGTTTACGGTTTATAATATGTATCAATGATCTTACAATACAATGTGTTCGTATTAAATAATGGTATACAACATCACGCCTATATTTCCCTGAAGTGGTAGGTAGAGGAGATTATCATCATCAGAGAGATCATTGAGGCACCAACGTTGCCTCAAAGATGTTGTCCGTCTCACCTTCGAATAGATGATAAATTATAAGTGATATGATGATTTGATTTTTATAATATCACTAATTAAACTTTTTTTATCTATCAGTCGTTAGGTTATACACAAATGATGACCATTACCTACTTCAACGATCAAAGTAGCTCTTAATAGCTTTGCATTGAAACAGTAACGAACTGCATTGGAAACTAAACCGATATATGTTCACCATGATATGTTAGTTATATACTAGTTATTAGACGATTTCCTTGTACGTGCCCTCGATGCAATCTTATAAATCATAAAACGTAAAGCTGGAGATATTTGGCATTTGATGATCTCTGCCTACATCGCATGAGACCTGGCGTGATGATATCATAACGATGATTCGAACACAATAACAAGCGTACAGGATTTTGTCTCTCTACTTACACATATTCTAATGTAATTAACATACAAACAAGACGTTGGCAGACAAATGTCTGTCAAAACAAACAATGGAGCTTAGAAGCTTATGTCATATAACTTTTTGGACTTTGGAGAAACGATGATTAATAAAAACGTATCTATTTTTAAATACACTTGGGCACAAAGCCCAAACGGTCGATGCATGTGTTAAATGTGAGATATTTATTGCAGTCACCATGCTGTTGGAATTGTAGGATTGAAGAACACATTATATTATCAGGGCCAGTACTCAGTGAGCTATAAATACAGTTGGAGATATTCGCTAAATGTGTTAAGGTAAACCATACAGCAATGCATTTTCCGTCACAAAATTAATTGGTGTTTACTGCTTCGCTCGTAATTGTTGTTAACTCTAATAACAATTAATTGATATGTAGATCGAATACATTTAATGTTCAGTGTAATAAGTGGTAGGGAATCGGATTTAAGACAAGTTTAACTTTGTTAAATGTAGATTTAACTTTAAGTGCCTGTAGCAGCCCTTACTTTTTTATTTGTAGTGTTAGTGGCAGCCCTTATTTTTTTGTTTCAAGTGTCAGTGGCAGCCCTTAATTATTTTATTTGAATTGTTAGTGGCAACCCTAGATGTGGTCATGTGTTAAGTGTATGGCGCGGCGCAACGGTCGCGATTTAAGGCCGCACAAGTCAACGCCACTGCCAAGGTCGGCGCGCCGGCTCCACGGCAAACACTCGCAAGTACCATTCGATGCAATCGAGCAACTAAACACATAAGATCAATATATCACCATAATGCTAGGAACATTATACTGATTCATATATATTTCATATTTTATGAGCGGGTCCTTTCAAATAGACGGACTCGGAGAGCAGAGGAAATTTTTATCGCATTAAAATTGACTTTAGCACATTTTAATAACGTCTATTTTTATATTTCAAATGTTTTGTGACGACGTTCGAGTATTCTCTAGCAAACATTAAACAACTATTAAACAATTGAAATGTAAAAATATTGAAATCACTCATGTCAACCTCATATATTAGGTACGCCTACATTTATGTCAATGACTAAACCGAACTGAACACGTCTGAGCACCATCTGTGTGCGACTTTACATTTCCAAGACCGTTACTTTAACACAATAAATTAAATTCTACACATGAAATTCACATTTTATTTTAGCACTCGATAAAGATATGTACTGAGTCACTTCGTTCTACAAAGTAAAAGCTTTACTAAGCGAGGCGTTACAAGTAAGCTTCTCTAGTTTCAGTTGTTGTGTAGTCTCGGTGTTGTTATCTAGTCTCAGTGACCACGGTTTGAGATGACACCGATGTTTATTGATCTCGGTGACGTAAGATTGACTGATCGGTAGTTGGTTACTATATAAAATTATTAACATAAGAGTAAGAGAGAGAGATATGTAAACTAAAAAATCATAAGAGTACCTATCTATATAAGAATTTATTTATATGTCCATATATTATGTGTAATTTATCAGGCGCCTGGTGACACAAGCTCTTTTGATGCTTACTTTGGGATCAGACGGCCGTGCGTGATGTCATAAGCACTACTACTATTATTATTATATTAATCGTTAACATAAGATGTGATGGAACATCGATCGAACCTAGTGAGTAGTGGTGATATGAAAATTTCGTTGGAACATTGCAAGCGAAAGTCGATTGTATGAATTCGCGAGCGGCCCGATGCGGGTGAACGCTCGCTATAGGAACCGGTTGAGCGGGCGCGCGGTGGTGGCAAAAAGGATCTCCCGGGAATGTGGCGCGCTCGTCGCCTGCCGCTCTCCTACTATCGCCCAGATATTTCCGGCTCAGATTGATATGTAACTAGTTTAGAAACCGCCACAAACTAGATAATTTCGTTTTATTTATACACATGTGCGCCTTGCAAATCAAAACATACAATAATCTATGTATTTAGCTAATTTTAAATTGTTATCAAGAGGGCATAATATTAGCTATGTTATGTTGATTTATCCATTATCAAGTGATTCATTGCAAAAACTCTGTTCATCAGTACTTTGACTTAATTATCTATCATTACGGATACTATCCTGATATATTATGCATTTACAGATCCCGATAATTCTAGAAAGGAATTGTTCTAGATAGGAAAATTCTACAAAAGTATTGCTTGAAACATGGGATTATCATGAAACGGTACTAAAAAATATTGTCGAATATTGATTGAGAATACATCTAGAACGTAACGTAACATAACGTAACTTGTAATAATAAAATGTGTAATTATCGGGCCAAAGTTTATTTAATTGATAAAATTGCATAAAGCCCAAGTGTTATTTGTGCAAAACGTGAGGGATAGTCACGCTCCGTGCAGCTATCATGTAAAACGCTGATGATGCAGCTGTGTCGATTAACTAAAGCTACTTTAGTTAAATTATATCTTTGGTTGCAGGAAACAATGGGAAGGAAAAAGAAAACGCTCGTAACAAGGAGGCAACCTCACCGGCGGCCCGATCCGCTAACGGTCAGTATACATTTTATAAATATAGATTTTATAATTCCCGGTACAAGCAGCTTCGCGACGTTGGCAGGAGAGCGTTGCTATAGCGATAAAAGAATATTACGGCATGAATGAGTGCTTAATGATCGAGCTTTTCATGGGTGGGAAGGGGCAGGGGTGTATGGCGGGGGAAGGGGGGTTAGCGGCGCGCACATGCGTCCCCGGGGGTTGACGCACGCAAAGCGCAGACGCGGCGCCACCCTCGCGCACTGCCGCCGCCCCCGCACCGCGCCGCACCCCGCTCTGCAGGGGCTCGCGCTCCCAGACACCCCATCCTAACCGTATATTTGCGGAAATTGGAATTCTGACTTGATATTAGCTGCCTGCTATTTAAAGATACGAATGACACGATCAAATGTGTATTGGGCGCCCTATAATGTAACACGATGATCTTCAAGATTTATGCTTGATGATTTTTATTGCCGAAATGCATATGTATGTATATTTACAAAAATATACTGTTTGATTAACTATATCCATAAAATCGTAGTTTCCTTGCGGAACTGTGGGCTTGTATTGATATTGCTACGGTACATCGTGTAGTCACGGTGATGTTGTTTGCACAAAAATTTAAATCGATAGAACGGGAGGTACGATGCGATGAACCCAAAACTAATTTCAAAGTTTCCGAACATTTGTTGGCCGGGCGGTGAAATCATGTAGGATATAATTTATGTAATATGAACACCAATGTGATTCCTTAATATTTAAACTCGTTATCATAGGGTTTTTCAAACTTGATTATTTCTCTTATTCCTAGGGATATATAAAGTAACAGTTGAAACGTAACTTACAAGTTAGGTACTTGTGAGTACTACACTTCCCTGTCTACTCCTTCGGAGAAATACGGACGTGACGTACCTTTCGCACTCGAGCAGCGCCTAAATTACGTCCGCCAGTTTGAAGTGTCAACTCGAGAGGCGCCGATACGGCACCCAGTTGTTTTGAAGTACTCGTATCGACTCGAGCGACGCTACTGCGGCGTTACAGTCTGTTGTGACTCGGTCAAAACACTTCTGTGGACCAGGCTCGGCTTACACTTTAATTCAAGGCTTAGCTCAGTTTACTTAGTCTGATTGTTAGCATAACATTTGCAAGAAACAGTCTTGGCAGTGTATATCATCATCATCATCATCAGCCCACTCCCGTCCACTGCTGGACATAGGCCTCTCCAATAGCACGC
>DWEC01001365.1:0-13562 GCA_018245735.1 Microceris miodesmiata | reverse complement strand
TATTCCTATTATTATTCTTTCTTATTTAACGTTATGCATCATCAACAGCCTGTCTGTCTACCGGACATAGTCCCATCCTAAAAGTGGAAAGAATCCTTTAATCCCTAATATTATTATTAAGTTTTTTATTATTCCTTGTGTACGAGTATGGCAATGCCCTTAGCGCGGCGCACACGCGCGCGCCGTATATGGCGTTGGAAATACAAGAACGAGAGATTACCGCCGCCCCGGCCGCGGCGCGAGGTCACGCCGTATTATGTTTTCTTTAATGCTGAATATTTCTTTCTTTAAAAATGTCGCGTCAGTTAAAAAACACGGGATGACTGCTCTCAGTATAGGCATGTCTTGTTCAAATTGAAATAAACAATCCTAATTGTGCTAAGTCGTTACGAGTTCAAAACAAAAAGACTAAAAAAATATAGGGAGAGAATTTACATATTAATGAAATTTTGTAATGATTTTGTAGCATTATTTTAATTGTTAATAATATTACTTCGCAATCAAAGATTAAATAGGTGTATTTACATATAACAAGCATTCACAGGTTTTTACGAACGTAACACACAATGAGTTACGTTTATTAAAACCTTTTTGTCCAGAAAGAGGTAGGCAGAGAACTGTAGTATACTCCCACGACTCTCCAGTTACTTTATACGTCCCATGATGGAATAGGTGACGAGTCTATTGCCATACACCAAGCACAAATCTAAACTCCGTGCTGTTACTAGGAATTTCAAGATAGAAAAGCCCAACAGTACCTGACCAGAAGATCGAACCCAAGACATCTCGCTCGGCGGTCGTGTTCGCAAGTAATCGATTAACAAGGCAGACATATTTTCAAGAAAATTCTAACTACTAATTTCTATTTCTAGGGAAATTTCTAACTTCAGAAATCATATAATGTATCAAACAAATTACATTGACTCCCTTTCTCCTTTCTTACTTTCATAGTTAAGACAAATATTATTTGCAACATAATGTAAAATATCAGGAGACAGATTCAAGGGTATCGAAAATAATTTTGGCGTAACCTTGGACCTGTTTGTGTATATTAATCTTTAATGTAACTGAAATTTAATTTATCCCCACCATTTCTATTTCATATGACTCTCCAATAACTATGGCTAATTATTCACGAAGATCCTATCAAAGAATTGTTAGTTTAACAAAGTTTAACTTAAGTATGCAATTTATTTAATAGAATTTGAAATTCGTTTTTCATTTGTTATTTTTAAATTAACTCTCTGTAAAGATTAATTATAATTTATAACTAATGTTTTCATTTTATTATACAATCCACAGAGAAAAGAATTGTTTAACTCAAAACAATTCATAGCTTTATTAATAGTGTTACTCAATCGTAAAACTGAAATATTACGAATTATTGATACATCTATTATTACAATTATAATGCAAATATTTGCTTCCTAGAAATAAATCATCCATTATTAGAGTTGTAAAATGTACGTAAAAATGTCACATAAAACAACATGGTGGTCTAAATGCTACGGTGGTCCGATATATTGTCTACATAAAACATCTTCAGGTTTCAAAGAAACGCTCTGCTCACTATTGTGTTCACAGCGAAGGTACATAGCAGCCTACCAGATAATTAGAAAATACCAGCGCCGATAATCCACGGACCGTTGTCGCCACACGGCGTTCTAATTTCAAAACAAATCCCTACCAGTACGTGACTCAGATTATGTTCAGAACGATAAAACCCGACTGGTTACGCAACTGGCTGGCCGCGACTCTCCACTCCAGCCGGTCCAGTTAATAAGAGTGAATCTGATTATACACAATACGAGACACCAGCTTAAGTGGATATTATAAGCCTCTGTGTAATAGGACGACTAGTTTTAAATATTATGCTTTAAATACTATTAATTATCTCTCGAAAATTAGTTTCTTTTAGCGCAAGGAATGTTTAATATATGGGCTTGATAATTTTAAATATGCAAACGATTCCAAGCTATTTTTCATATTATCCACTGTTAGATATAATCCTCTCTAAATAAGGTTTGTGCCTATAATCCCCACGCTAGGCACGCAATTTAAGCATTTTTTTTTTTCTTTAAATTTTATAATTATTTTTTACGTTTTGAATAAATAGAAAATATGTAGAATCCATTTTAAAACATTTATATATCGCACTAAAAACTTAAAGGCACAAGAACGGCTAAATTTAAGTATTTTGTAATACAAAGTAATATTAAAAAACCATAAACAATAGCAACATCATCACTGTCTTAGCTAATGGGTTTCGAAAAACCTTCTAACTGGTTTTCTCGAGGTGTTTTCCTGAATTGATAACAGTTTCTTAATGTACCATACAAGGTTAATGAAGGCTGGTTGGTACCTTTGTGGTAAAGTCAAATTGCAATATCCTTCAGAGTTGATAATATACTTATATGTAATACCTTTTTCAATACATGTATATACGTGTATGTTTGAAAATGTTGTTCTCGTCAATTCTGCTTCTAGTAGATGTCTCAGATAAATAAACTGTTTAGTCGATAAATAGTATCCATTATATAATTTTTTTACACTTTTTATGGCAGTGAATTATCAATAAGCCTAGTTTTTTATATCACTCAGATCGATAAACTGCGAATAAGTCAAAACAATATAAACATAAAATAAACTAAATATAACAAATTAATGCGTTAATAATAAACTTGCCAGGTAATACCGGTTTTTATCATCATCATCATTATCATCACCACCATTAACATCATCAATTTTTAATCTTTACACTGCTGAACATTAATCTTTTAAGAATAAGAAGTATGGAGATAATTTTCTAGATATTTGAGTTTTAGTAACAATACATATCACAATATAAGTACATACTATAAAATTCTGTAGCGATAAATATTATAATTGTTATGTTTCTGGAAATGTAGGTTGAAGATAATCATTCTATGAATGGACTGCAATTTCTGAACCTGTTTCTAAGCATTATTTAAGCATACGAGAGTCAGTCAGTACTTTTCGTTGCCATACACAAATAATACAGACAATTTATAAACATTACAGGGCTCCCACGGGGTAAACATTCAGCACCGAGCACTAAATACCAACATCGCTACTGGCCCCACCTGCTTCTTATATATTCATCACACTTCATATACGCGCGCCTGTTTCGAAGACATCTGACTTGAAAAACTTAACAATAATGTAAAACTCTTCATAGCAACGTTTATAGCTTCCATGATTGGGGCGTTTTAAATAGTCGGAGTGACGTCGACTAGGGGAGTTATATGTCCAACATTGGCTATCGGACCCTGATGACTGGATAATGCCATTTTAAAACATACTTGCAAAAGATCAAGCAAATAACTAATCCAACCAGATTTCTTTCCAGTAATTATTACTGTCAAAACATTAACATATCAATATTACAACCGTAACTCGAGAGTCGAGATTATTCGACTCTTGTACGTACATCTCTTTGAGTATGTGCAAAAAAATTGTTTGTTCTATGAGTGGATACATATGTAGCTATGTAAACGAAATGAAAATAACTCGGGCGTGATGCAAGCCGAGCATTCGAAAACATGTAATGTAGCTCCCCGCCACAGAGCACACAGTTCCACTGGGAACTCTAATAGCAATTCATTAGCAAAGAATTTTCACCACGATTAAACACATCCATCCTTCATGCAGATCCGGGAATTAATAGTTCGATGAACTCACTGGTGGCGTACGTGGCCCCATTTGCTAATATCTGATTGTTCTGTGACAAATACAATTAAAAAAAAACATACAGCAAGCACCGCGAGCGGAGTACCGTTGTTGGCAGTACTCGCGAATCATTATAATGTTTTGTATTTGTATATTTTGAAACGTCATGATAGATGTATTCGTCTGATCAGATTGAAGGGGTCAGATACGACCACCCACTTATGCTGTGTCCGATCAGGTGTTCTCACTAACCTCAACAGTATTGTACCATGTTCCAAAATTAAAAATACATAATTTGTTTTTAAACAGATTATTTCCAGTAGATAAATAATTTGCTTGTTTTTGTTATAAATGTCGCTTGTTTTTGTTTTAAATAAAACGATAATTTTTAGTAGATAAAGACTTTTTGTGTTAACTTTACTTCTATAGATAAGTATTGTTGTACATGTTTTATTAAAAACCAATTAAATTTTCATTACTCAATTCTGTCTCTTTGTAATGACTTTAATGTTAAAACAAATCGTGATGATTAAAAATGCCCTTCACCTAATTTAATGGTCTTTAATTACAATGACCGATGATCATTATTTCTTTAAACACGAACGTGCTGGTAAGACACCACCGGGAGTCTTGTTTTATTGCACTGCACTGGGAATTAACAAATCATCAATCTTGGTAACCATTTGAGGATTGTCGTGATTGAAAACAATTATTTACGTTTTTTGTGAATACGTGACACGCTTCAATATAGTCTGTGTAATCGCTAGAAAGAAAAATAAAAATTTATAGGCACTTTACACAGATGAGTGTCGAAACTATTTAACGAGGCCAGCTAACAGTTAATGAGAGGTAAAAGTTCCTTTGGATAACTAATCACCCACCCGCCTACTTGTATAGGTATCTGCTTGCTGAGCAGCTGATAACGAATGACAAATGTAATGGTGGAAAAATATCAGTCGATATACATATTTCGTAGTATTAGTTGTTTTCGTTATAATTATTTACCATCGTATTAATAATATACAAAACCTGTTGCGAGTAATTTTCCTGTAACATCGCTATATGTATGTAATTATGAATAAGACTTTTAACAAGCAAACACACTGTTATTCTTGGAACACAGACTATCTTTCGTATGGTTTTTTTTACATCTGTATTACGACAGTTGGTAATGACGGAGATGTTTTTTTGCCGTCGCGACTCATCGATCGCTCAACAGATAGAGGTGGGTGTTGCTTGTATGTAAAAGCATCGCATGTAACTAAAGCTAACTCAACATATTATTATTGTATAGTGCACTAATGAATTATTTTCACATGTACACGTAACAGGAAACAATAAATTATTTTGTACAATTCGCACGTTCATACTGAGCTTTACATTACATTAACATTAAAGCAATATATATTATGAAATGATTTAACGAATTCATAAATATATAATAGGTAAGTTAATAATTTTTTTACGTTCGAATATAATGCGATCGTAAATATCATAATAAGTAAATAAATAATAATAAACAAATATTTTTGTATGTCGCACACATGGTCATATGATCCCAAAATACGCAGAACTGTGATATTATTTCATACACTCAAAGACAATAAATACTTGTGTTCATCGTAGAACACGTTTGTCCTTGATGAAAATCGAAACCAGGATCCCCGGCTCATCAGTCACGTTCAATAACTAACTACTGAACCAACCAGTCAGTCAGATGACCTATCATAACATAATCAATCTTACCTTTTGAACAACCAGAGGAGTACCGAAGTCCTTGCCGCCCTGCAACCGGAAGCCCAGCGGCTGCTGGTCCGACTTATTCAGTCGCACAGTCAGTAACTGTGCCATCTGAAATACGCATAGAGTTTAAATTAAAAGACACTTTACAAATATCATAATTACATTTAGTTAGAACTATCTCGCCGACCCATGTCTCTGTTACATTTAAAAAAAATAACTGTTACAAGACTTTATTTTTTTTTTATAATGAGTACAGCTTTTTACTATCTACAAACATTACGAGTACATACATATTTAACACTATTTCAATCCAAGATGTTAAAAGACACCTTTCAAAATGTTATCTTGTAATTATTTTTTGACAACTAAAAAAAATCATAATTCAAATATGTAAATAATATAATTATATTCAAATTATTTGCATTCAAGCGCAAACGTGTCAAAAGGCACCGCTTGGTCCGATAAAGATATGCGCTACGTCGTGATAGAAATAAATACATAGATAGAGGGTAAATAATAAATTTAATAATGACAGATAACTGATCACAGTATTTTTTTTATAAAGAACGGCACGAATATTCATAAATCACTGAACATTGTTGAGAATGAACGAAAGAAAAAGGCGATTAAGCATTTCGCCAGCGCGCGAGCGGCATGGCATTTGATTGACCCAATTGAAGATTTATTTTCTCTCGAGCAAAGCATCACTGACCGCACTCGATAAGCATCCGAACCCTGCGATCTATTTTATCTCGTTAACGATCTAAGTGCCGGACCCGCGGAGATTAGTGAAAGGTGCGCCTAACAGTCGAACTTTCGTTTATTTGTACAGGCAATAAACAATAATAATTTAATCTAATCGATTGTGAATTTTCGGAGAAGTGATTTCACTAAGCTACATCAAGGTCCTGATTTGACTACAATGTGAATTTTATTCTTATTCATTAATAATCTTAATTTGAATATCTTTACTATAACGTCACGTCATATCACTTACGATGTAGGCAGAGTGTAGTGAGTGCCAAATGTATTTGTCCTTACAGACTTGACGTGTTTCTTTCACAATCATCAGTCATGTCATTGCCATTGCAGACTTCTAACTCTTGACCCTTTAATTTCACTCGTTTATTACTCAGTTGGCTCAGTAGGTACTTCGTGTACTTTGATAACGATTGAAAATTTAAATGTCCTAAACAATATAATAGAGTTACTATATTTAACAATGGTAGTACGCATTATTATTTGTGACAGCCACGTGTATAGTATTTACTATGTAATAAATATGTATCCGTATAAATGTCTTTTAATAGCACCTTGTAGAATAAAAAAAAATGATTCATACATACTTTTCTAGAAAGTTAATTGTTGAAAAATGCATATGACACAATACGTAAATTTAAGTATTTTAGGTATGTGTGCAATGTGTGCTATGACGCTTCGATTATTTAATGATATGACGTGTGTGTGACTAACAAACACAAACCCGCATAAACGAAAATACATGAAAATACAATGACTTAAATTGCAAATTAATTTAACGTGTATTGGCGCGAATCCAACTGAGATATAATAGCACGTATTCAAACCGTTACAGAAGTCAATATTACACCTTAGGAATATCCAGTTCGAACAATAAAAGCTGTAAATAGCCAGACCAAGTGGAAAATTAAGATCATTGATTGCAAAGGCAGCATTCATATTTTAACAACTCCCATTTTTGTCTAGTAGTTATATAAAAATTTAAAACGTAACTTCACGTCTGTAATCCCTGAAGAGGTAGGCAGAGGAATGCAGAACACTTCCACGTTTCACCTGTTACGTTTACGTCCCACTATAGGTGGTGAGAAAATATATGTATCAAAATTTCTTTGGCTTAAATTGAAATTTCACATGCTACGAAGAAAAATATAAATATATTCTAAGATTTATATACTTAATACCTTAGGTTATTTCACAAAAGCTGCAGAATGTAAACCAAAATTTACCCGAAAGACCATTTTATTAATGTAACGTAACGCTTTTATAAAACAGTAAGCCTAAACAAATGTAAAAAAGAAATAAACAGTAGCAAAATGTTATTGAGAAGTGAGGGATATTTATAAAAATTTGAAAAATAGTAGTTTTTCTTTGCGCAATGTCCGCAATTCGTGAGTTTGAAACGTAAGTACTTATATATGTAATAAGTACACATTATTTTCATCAGCGTGTTACGCTTTATTACAATGACATTGTTCTCAGTGACACTCCGCAGCCTTGCTCGACACATCCACTTCAATCAAAAGGTCATGACTGACTTCAGCGTCTTACGACTCCATCATGATTTCATTTACAGCGCTTACAACGTAACTATAATTTTATTACTTGCACTCTACTTAATAATTATTTTGTCCCTGCGTTGAGACCAACGATAATAAAAAAGTATCTTCAGGTGACAGTCGATACTTTACTAATGACATTGTGCAAACTCAGAAACAGTATGTCTTAAGATAAATGTGTTTATTTAAGCAATACCGGCTGGACGTTTGAGTAACACTGACTATTTTATCATATTTATACAAGAAATTCTGCGTGGTTGCTACAAAGTTTTAAAATAAATTTGGCTTCTAAGAATTCAGATATCAAATCTTCTTTTATAATGTTTGGTTAATTTCTTATAGCAAGACTAGGTGTGCAGTCTCAAAACAAAGAATACCAGACTTGAGCGAGGTGTCCCATTTCTTTCAGGTTATTTGTAGAAATGTGTCAAAACTTGTTTCAGATACCATAAAAAATTGACTAAACACATCAAAAAGTTTCGAGGTACGGTGTTTTTGTAGCTATAAAACAAGAATTTTTAAATTAATAACTATTACTATAGTGGAACCTACCCACCGTTTCCATTAATGTTCATCGTTCTCATTTATCTTATCATTGAATTGATCTAAATGCATAATTAACGCTGACTGAAAAGTGTAATCAATCCGACATTCATGATTAAATTTCTTACTTGCTTAGGTCGAGTATGTTTTTTTGGGTTAGTCCGAACATTTTTGGGGCTATCCGAGGTTCTTCCGTATGAGCTCTTGCCAATCGCGGGGAACTGGCAGTGGAGACTGTGGTACATATTTCCTCATGAATACAGATACTCACGAATGGCTTAATAATACAATCATCTTGTTTAAAAACTTGTTTGAAGAAAACTCCAGCATCATCAAATGCAATACTGCAACCACCCTTACCGGTCGATATAATGTTACTATTTATTGTGCATATGTTAGTCTAATTGCAATCCTTATCTTAACATGTTATCTGCATTAGTTATTTATATAGAACATATCTTATGTATGCATCGTTTTGCCACAGAACATATGGTCGATATTATTGCTGTTTATAGAAGACCATCTCGCGGACGAGGAACTGGAATTCGAAATAGCGGTCAGTAAGATGAGCATAAAAAACGTAACATCTATTTATAAACCACCAATATACAACTGGTCCATATCACTCAACGTAAATGGTTTTATTCCAGAACTGATTTGGTTTAGTTCGGTACAAAACTGATAGAGAATTACAATAAAACTTACATTTTCGTGAACATTATTTTTGAACACAACATCAGCTCACAAAACAGTGATGTGTCTGTATAGGTAGTAAACATAAACGACCACGGTGACCTCATTGTTAAATGGCAGACGAAAGTAAAAAAAGGTAGTAAACAATGATGAGTCGTTGGACCCCAGTTGCTGGCACGCTTATTGGACATCAACAAACGTGTGACGAAACAGAAATCTGCCGACCAGTCACAGCACATGTAACTTGTGCGATTCTTTGGTGTTTCACCTAACAATTCGGAGAATAGCCGATGTCCACATCAACGCATTTATTTATGAATGCATATGTGATTTTTACCGGTTTGTTACTCATGCTTTAATCGATGACGTCATCACATGAGTAACCGCGAGAGACTGTTCGCTGTCACTCACACAGCCGATTGCTCCGGTATTTGGGTAAGTTTGCTTACACTAAAATGCTGATATTTTATTACTATCCAAATATTTCTATTGACACGAATTATTATATATCCTTTTGTGGATAGTGCGTCCAACATTTTTTACCTCACACCATTGACGCTTTTGTCTGAATCTACCAATACTGAGTACTTGTAATATTCAAAGGCAAAAATTTAATTGATCCATTTAATTTATTGCGTATCATAAAATACTCAATGGGTACACATATTTTTAAATATCGCACAGACTTATATTATCCTATCTACATAGGTATAATTTACATTTTGTAAAACCCGCAATTAGTGAATAATATTTTTAGTTTTAAAATAGATTTTTGGCAAGCTTGGCGTGCCCAAATAAGCAGTTACACATAAAGCAAACGAAAGAATATATTTACCAAGGAGTTGTCAAATCAAACAATCACACTCGGTACAAAAGCGAGGGTGGATGGCGCGCGTAGGAGCGCTTCTTTCCTCAGCTTATAAAAAGAGTTACCGTTACAGACTTGACATACGAAATGGTGGGAAGCTTTCGACCTGATACAGAACGAACAATGTATTGCTAAGGTGAAATATTTGCGATACACAGCTGATGTCATTGTTAGTGTCTTTATTACAAAACACATAGTTTATACAGCGCTTGTTTGTCCAGCTGTAGCGCTCGAGGGCCAAGTGGATACGTGTCGACATCAGGCTACAATTTTAATTCGTTGTTTATTGTAACACATCGTTTGAGTACTACAATTGCAAGGTGTATCGATCGAGACGAATCAGCGAGTTCCGTTCGAGATGAACGTGTGTTACATGGCAGCGGGCGGCGTCCGGCCGTGTGTCGCAACACCGTTGGTGTCTGTTACAGCTCAGTCTAAAATGGCGCCATCGAAATTACATCGTATTTATCTGTTCAGCATATTAACAACATATTGCAACTTACACGAAAATTGTTCTGGAAATACTAAACACATATTCTTTCTTTCGTATTTAAAACTGACCATTTTAAACGCAAATAGACAGAAAAGTGTTATTTAATAATATTACTAATAAATAACAGAAAAAACTAGATAAGATAATAACATACTGTGCATTGTATTCGATAGGGTAACGGACGTTATTATGTTTACAAAATAAGCTGATTTTTACCCATTTTTACCCATTTTTACGAAAGGTGTCAAAAGATATATTTTTAATTTAACTTTACGTTATTATACAACATTAATAATTTTTCTGAATTAGTTTTTCTCTTTTTGTATAATAATCGCTATATTTATTGAATAGCATAATTTTTACAAATTTAATTCATTTTTTTAAATAATTAATCCCAAGTCATTTGCATTGACACGCAAAGGTGTCCTTTTAGTCGAAATAGGTATAAGTATAGGTATAAGTAAGGTATAGGTATACCTACATAAAATCGTACAAATATCATCCAAATTTTAAAATTGAAGAAACCTTCATTAGATTTCCTCTTGCGAATTGCTCCAATATTTTTGCCTTCCAGCAGAAATGTTGGTATTGTGTTCGAAATTTAGGATTATACATGAAAATTTCCCATTTAGAACTCAGGGACAATAAAGCACTTATTACCAATCTCAGTAACGTTTTTTGTTCAGTAATCGGAAGATATATAAAGGTAAAGACTACACTGACCATGAACATTTCGGATTTGAATTTTAAATCACTATTACCTACTTTGAAAAAAATATCTTTCTTTTTTGCTGAATATGTCACGATTAAAAATATTTGCACGACCAATTTTTTAAAACGTTGTGATTTTTGCTCAAATTCAATAACCTGATAAGCAATGTTTAAGTTGTTTTTGCTCGGGAATAGGCGATAAGACTTCGAATAAAAAGGCGTGGTTAAAATACGTAGAGTTTTTATATGGGATTATCTATTAAAGCAATCTTTGAAATAGTTCGTAAATATTGCACAAAATTTAGGTTAAAATTACATAACTACATCACGCCTATATTTCCTCGATGTATATTTCTTTTAAAATGTAGACGGTGGGCTCAACGAGGGTAGTTATGGTTAATGTTTCGTAAATTATTACAAACTCCTACAATTGTTTAATTTCATTGCATGGCGGTATTTTTGTTATCTACTTTATTCAAAATCATACATGTCAAGTTTCCGGATACAGTAGCGACACGGTATAAAAATATTTACCCCACTTTTTATATCCGGCTGTTGATTCGAGTCTTGAATCATGAAGGTGCAACCGGAAAATAAAGACCTTATAACTCTCCTATAGGGTTATGTAAGTAATGTGTAAACTTTCAATTTAAAAATGATCTCTTTTTGGAGTACTTTATTCCTGTCCATGGTAGCTCTTTATTTTGTATGTAGCAATTTCAGTACTCTTAATTTATGTTAGCTCCGTCAACATTAGCCCGACCTCGCATTATTTTCGTTAGCCGTGGGTGTACGACGTAAACTTGGCATCTCACACACGTCACGGTGGAAAGACTGTCTTCTATGTTCCGTAAAATCTCCAGACTTTCGCGCGATACGTACAGTAAAATGTTGGATAACAAATTGTATAATACTAAAGTTAATGTCAATAACCCCCAAAATGCAATGAAAGAACCTTGGTAGTAAATATAGAACGGTTGCGAAAGACTTGGCCGGCAGCCATCAGCACGCTCCGACGAACGCTCCGCTGATAACGACGCTTTCAAATAAATATTGACTAGTTAACTTCGTGACCAAAAAAGTTCCAATGACACACAATCACTTAAAACCAAGCCCTTATATTCAAAGTATGCTCGGCGTTCATGTGAGGAAGACACAGTAAACCGGACAAAAGTCATTTATTTTCCGTTGTTACAGAGTACATACAAAATAATGTAATACTATTTTTTTGGCACATAGTATGGTTAATGATTACTAAAATGAAATTTCAGTCTACATTCGGGCAAGTACCTACCTGTACATTTTTTTAGACTTACAATTTGTCATCATCATCATCATCATCAGCGGCCTATTTCAGTCCACTGGTAAACATAAGAACAATTACAATTTGTAGGGATCCAAAATATGAAATCTTACGTCAGTCTCTAAGTGTGGTTATTTATTAAGTCTACTTTTCACACTTTCATTTTATGCAACTTTAAAGCCTTATAAAACATATCAGTCGCTTATTAAATATATGCAAATAAGAAGTACCAGAAATTATTTTTGCTATACTTACATATATGCATAATGTCGTTAATCTCTATGTATAAAAGCTTAAGTATAGTGACATCGAAAGAATTTGGCACACAACCAATTTTATATAAACCTACTTAATCATAATTCCAGATCCTTGGACAGTCTACAGCCGGTCAGACCGACACATCCAATGTTAAATATTTATTTAGTATATATATATATATAATATAAAACCGTAAATAGGTCAGGCGATAAATCGACATGCGTCATTCTAAAATCAAACTTCGAAGCAAATGGAATGAGGAACGGACTAGTTCATTCCATTTTAGTTTACTGATATCCAGACATGGACAAACAAATAATGAGTATTTCGGTTTAATTGCATTACTCAGGTTTGTTTATGCATTTCAATTTTGCGACATATTGAATAGACTAATATTTATATATATGTAATGTGTATGTACAATTTGATGTGATCCCAATTCCAAAATTTTCCCATTTCCCATTTCCAAAGTTTTCAGTGGTTAAAAATCGTATAATTTACTTAAACAGATCGCGATGTTGTATTTACTACATGGATAAAATGTAGAGGACAAGCATGCTTGTCGATGCATGCTTCGAACATGTTCGAGTCAAATAAAAAAACATTCCGTATTAACATCCAAAATAATTATATTTTTAATTATTTGAACGTGCCCGTGCTAAATGAACCTAGTTCCACTCGCACGATTATATAGAGCAAAAAAGTATATCACTGTCTACGTTCTAAATTTAAAATTCATAATTCAAATGACTGTGTGATTCTAGACTAATTAAAAAGAAATTATCTTCCTATCAGTTAAAAACAGTTTACGTGGGCAAATATGTAATACACAAGCACCTTTATTTGTATTTTGGTGCCTGGCCTCGTATCGGTCATCAATCGTATTTGAACTTACGTATAAACTGATGGTATTGCACATCATACATAAACAATAATATATTCTTC
>DWEC01001364.1:0-13564 GCA_018245735.1 Microceris miodesmiata | reverse complement strand
TCATCCAAAAGTGTTAAATGAATTGTTTCTTTACCTAAATAATCTGCAATTTTTGAAATACTCAATGAATTCTCCATATAGATTAATTTAGTTTGTTTTGAATATTTATAATCAGCTGCATTAATAAAATGTGCAGAAAAATATATAGTTAAAATAATTTTTATGGCACCCAGAAAAATGGTGGGTGAATTATCTGTCTTAACGCAAAAAGCGCCCTGTCGTTGTACTAAAACGGGATCAAAAACAATTTTGGCGCGAATGTACGAATTAGTCACGTTGACGTTTCATTTCCCGGACTAATGGAATTCGAAGAAAAAACAAAATCTAAAACACTTTCTTCCTCTTAAAGTACTAACGTTTTTTAGACAAGTTGTATTGAAGTATATAATATATGTATGTATAATGTAACCTTCATTTGTATAGAAATAAATTAGCTTGCTTGCACCAGTTAAATTAAGGGTAGGGAGAAAGATGATGTTCGTTGTATACATAGTAAAGTATATTGTGTATCATTACCACGAAGCTTATAAATAAACTGCCAAATGCAACGTCACGCTTATATCTTGACGAAGGGGTAGACAGGGGTAGCTACGGTTCACCAGTAATGTTATAAGTTAATAGTTGTATTAATAGATGGTGAGCCTATTGCGACCAACCAGGTATATATCCAGATTTCAAGTTACCACTAGGAATTGAAATATGTTCACGGAATACACATATTTGCACAATACGAGACGTTAGTTGATTACGTCAATTCTTCAGAATCGTTTTAAATACCTGAAAGCAAAATTAATCCGGAAATAGCTCTCTTATTACATTAACATTTATTCGTAAATACTGAATTACAAAATGCGGCCTTATCGCTGAAGTGCGATCGGAACCAGACAACTTTTGGACACTAGTTAGTAGTTAACGTAAATGGAAACAGAGCTAGAAGTGTAAAGCAAACGTGCTAAGGATAGGATAGTCTTCAACTACAAACACAAAAGTTCCATATTTCGTGCAGCAACCGCTAATTTTTCGGTACTTGGATCATACACAAATGCCTCATGGGATAACATTAGACTTTTCTTCAAAATATCTGAACTACTTTTACAATTTTGATAGCCTTTAACTACCTGATAATAATAACGTTAAAATGAAAACGATTCCAAAAGAAATAAAATTCGCAAAATATTACTGGGAACGTCAACAATATCCTAAAATGAGATCACGAGTAATTTGGAAGGTAACATTGGAATTTTTTACAAGATGACATTCTGCGTCCAGGGCAACGAAAGCCGACGAATTAACCCGCTTCTCACAATTCGCCCGTTCTTTCGTATAATTTTATTTGTAATGGAAAACTGGGCTTTATGTTGTACAACAATGACATTGATTTTAATTTGATTCTCAGTTCATTTTATTTCAAAATTCACTGAAACGAAACGGATTTGATGTTTAATTTCGACAAACGCTAATTGCCTATCAACAGTTGTCATTTTAAGATGATTGTAACGATTGTCTTCAGTTGTCATTTTAAGATGATTGTAACGATTGTCTTCAATTGTTACAAAATCGTAGAAGAATAGAATAGAAAAAAATGTATGTACTTGAGAAACAGAATGTTTTAATACTTTTTTGTTCTTTTTTATTTAGGAAGTACAAATTCTTTTTGTCCTTATATTATAAATGGAAATCATTTTTCGTAACTTGTTGTTCCGTGTTTCGTAGATCTATTAACGAGGTTGATGCTAGTTACTATTATTAGACAACTAAAGAAGAAAATCTAAAATGCTCGAACTCCGTCTGTAATTATGTGACAAAATGTACGCTACCTTTTTAAAAATGCCATACTTCGAGCTATATTGGAATTAATTATTAAAATCAGTAATAAAGAGCAGTCGTGCTTAGTAGTGATACTTACCCACTATTAGCATGATCACGGGCAACGTAGACAAACAAGCCAGGAACACCGTCATTACAACTGCAATAGGAAATATGTATGAGAATTGTTTAGAAAGCTTTCTATTGGTTACAAGTATGGCTGATTGCGGTATAGCGCAGCCTAAAAAGGCACGGCTAAATGCCCTGGCCGCCGACAGTAGCGTCGACGGTGCGAAAAGCTGTGCCCTGCTATCTCCAACCCGCATGCCCAGCGTGGAGATTACGGGCGTAAACCCTTTTGGTGGAGGCCTATGTCCAGCAGTGGACTGATATAGGCTGATGATGATGATGGCGATACTTTTTCTCTTTAGCAGGTTAAAGTCTAATTACAGGTTTGTTTTAAGCTCTGTAGATTGCATATTTTATTATTACCAAGCTTGTGTTACCACTTGGGTCACCTTAATTTTACAAAATTATTGAATTAATAGTAAATTTGTATTCCCAAACATTAAATTACTATGCTAAAAGTCCATGTTCGGGTCTAGCGAAGCGACGTTATGCAAGTCAAATATTTAAAGCTAGTTATTTCCAGTGAAATATGCAGAAGTAATACAAACTTGTTCGGTTCATTATCTTAGCAGCTCGGCACACGAAGTCGACGGTGCCAGATGCTTCCATATTAGCATCCTTGAGCTGGTAGGCTACGGAGCCATATGTGGTGAGGCCCACGCCGAGTCCCATACCGCTTCTTTCGTTGTACTTGGCTTGTTCACCACACAGCCTCCTTTGTTCGTCACCCGAAACCTACAAACACAATAGTCTCAATCATTATGTATTTAACTCTTTGCGGGCTCAAAACATGTGGCTGCCAACCGGATGTTATGGATGATATTCCCATTCAGGATAAACATTTTTATGACAAAGAGGTTTAGTTATTGTGTCTGGATTTAAAATGACCTATTTGGCAATAAGTGATTAACACTATAAGTCTAACAACACATACTAATTTGGGATCATAGACAAGTGTAGCCACCTTTTATTGTAAATCAGATAAGAGTCGTTTCATTGTGTGAAGCACTTTGCTCTAGGAAATGTTTAGTGTATAAAAATTTTAGGGTTCCGTATAAAAAATACGTTTCATAAAGTGCAATAAACGCATGCTAGCGGAGTAGCGGGCATAGCTAGTCTACATACAAATGTTAAGAATTCGTCCTATAAAATTCCGAGTTACTTCATTTATTTGACGGACATAATAGGTGGTAACAACAAGAAAGTATTATCCATTTTTAACAACTCTCTAAAAGGACTCTTTGCTTATAAATTCAAAATCTGAGAGACTTCATGTAAGCCTTTTGAGTAAGATAAGCTTGAAGTAGTTGTAAAGTTTAAAATCCCTAATGTTTAAATCTTCTAAAAGCTTGCTCGGCTGCCGCTCGGTGCCGGAAAACATCTTAAAGAGGTTCCATTTACGCTTCGGTAGCCTTCATGTGTCGCTGAATCCTTACCTTATGTACGAGGATATTGTACCTTTTAGGGTGACTTAATATTTGTTTAATATTTAATGTTGTACTCCAAGTGAGCTTAGCCCTTCTGCCCTATTTAGAGATTTGACTTTATATTTCACACACTGAATAAATACTCATATTTATCACAAAAAAATATCTTAGGTTCCATCGAAATTTCAGCTCAATGATCAAGTTCCATAACACTAAATTTAATATGATAATTATAAATTGAGAACAGTAATCAAATATAGTTCAACTTCTGTTATTTATGCCCAAGACAAGTGAAAATTTTGAGATTGTGATGTACAATATTCACACAAAAATGTACAGAACTGTATTAATTGCATACTTACTCAAATCAAACGATTGTAATAAAAGTGGCGTTAAGTAATTGACACTTAAATATGCTACACCTAGACAATTATTGAATTTATTGATGTACAGGTTACACACTACTGTGTCAATCGGAACGTAAGGACCTCAACAACAGAATCCTTTGAAACTTCAGTTTTTTAAATATTGGTTCATCAATAGACGAGACGTTTTACGGAATAAGCAAAAAGCATCAATCGACAAATATCAAAATTCAATTTAAATTCAATTAAAATTAGTTTCATTTTTAAAAATAGAGTGTGTTTTATAGCTTTTACTAATACTTACTTGACTAACGGAGCTAGAAGCACGTCGGGAACCGGCGTCGGAGAGAGCCCCGGTTCCGCTCGGCCGGCCGCCCACAGACGACCTGTAAGGCGACACGCTCCGACCTCGAACACCTAAAGAGTTAATGGACATTAAAGGCTGTATATTATAGGGACCTCAACATGATAATATGAGAACGTAACTTGAGAATATTGTGCGGAAAGCTCGAAGGTTTTGATTTATGCATTTTAGTATCTATTATTTTTTAAATATTAGTCTTATAATAATTCAAAATTAGTATAATAATACAACGAACATTCTAGTATTGGGTACTTGTAACCAGAATGTCAAATAATTCTTGAAAAAAGATATGAACGAACCACCAATATATATGAGTAATTGTCGAGCTATAAACAATGTAAATGGAAATTGAAAATTATAATATGATTACCATTTATTCATTACGTTATAAAATGAAAAATATACGTGAAAGTAAAATAAAATTTGATATTCTGTTACACTGCACGTCTCTTAAGAGACGGAATACTGGTACGAGCATAATTGAATTCGTAGAGAGTCGAGCATTCTAAAATTAGTCCCCACAGAGCTATCTTCTCGTGTCAGTTTGGAAAAATTAACTTTATATATTCTAGAATTAGTCTTCAACTCTTACACTATTTTGCATAGAAATCAGAACCTGGAGCTTCGAAAATTCATAAAAGTCTTTGCCTTACTTTGAGTAATGCAATACTTTTGTTCAGTTTACGAATATTTAGCTTAAGCGTGTCTACTTCAAGCTACGTAAAAAAAATTCTGAACTGTACCTGCAGATTGGCTATCTTCACTCGATCTCCGCTCTCTTGACACTAAAGGTTCTTGAAAAGTGAGGGTAAGACTACCCCTGGGACTGATTCTCGATGCATCTATTTCTCCTGTGACAAGGCTACCTCTGGCACTTCTCTCTGAAGGTGCGATACTACCTCTAGGGCTCCGGTTATGGGGTTCTGGAATCAAAGACCCCCTGGGGCTTCTGATCATTTCTGGTCCATCCTTAGGCTTCAATGGCAGATCAGGCGCTATACTGCCTCTTGGACTTGTCCTTGGACTTGGACCTAATTCCTTTTGACTTCGAGCTGGATCTAACTGAATACTCGCAACTGAATGTCGAGGACTTCTTCCAACATCAGGGATCAGAGAGTTTCTGTGCTGATTCCAAGCAGTACCCTCTGGTACTAAACTTCGTCTGGGACTCCTCGCCGCAGCGTCAGGCGTAATACTGTTCCTGGGACTCCGATTAAAGTCTTGAGGATTTAAGCTGAGTCTAGATCCATAAGCAAGGTCTACTCCTAAGTTATTCCTCGAAGGAGTCAATGTATTTCGTGGTATTGATGTTTCAGGTGTGATTGAATTTCTAGCAGACCTGTGTTCAGGAACCAAAGAGTGCCTCGGGCTGCGGTGGTAAGATTCCAAAGCTGCATCTGGAGCTAAACTAGCTCTAGGGCTTCTCTGAGGGGGTGGAGGATCAATTTCATCATCAGTTTCCGTTGTCGCCAAGGAAGCCCTTCTAGAAGGTTGTGCTGACGGTCTTGGGGATCGCGTTTGAGGAGATGTCGCCGCACTTCTGGACGCGCGACGACGTCTCGACGAGGACGTTCGGTGCAGCATTTTTACTTATCTCTCAGGGTCCTAAGGAATCTGAAATAAAATTACTTAACTTTAAATTCAATTAATTATCGTTGTATAATACGTGGTGAAAATAATGGTTTCATAAAGATTTTTGCTCATGGAGCAGCTGTCTGGCTCTCCCGCAACTAAATATAATTGAGTTGAGCATGAGCTTGTGAAATAAATTCACACCCGAATATTTCCGGAAACTGGATAACTAAATAAATAGCTACAATATTACATGAATGAGTGATTAAAGCAGAGTTTGCGGCAGTCGACTCTAGAATATCATTATTAATATGGTCTCAATGGTTCAAACTTCGAGGTTGATTAAGAGACCAATTTAAATTTCTAAGATTACAAGCTATTCCAACAAATAACAACGTTTCTTGAAGGTACCGTTACAGCCTTAATAAAGTCGAGTGATTACTTTGTAATTATTTGAATTATTATGTCAACTTGGTTTAGCTCAAATAAACAAAAGAAAATCACCTAACCGCAGAAAGGCAGGTGCTAAATATATACACGTATGTTTATAGATATTTATTCTCAAAAAAAATAATACGTCACATATAGCAGAAATGAATATAAAATAAATTAATAAGTACATTTACATTACATGTAAATATGTGTGTTCCTATAATTTTGAACTCAAAATACAGAACAAATATGCATGCTTATATAAAGATTTGTTATTGGTGGGTATGGACCCTAGAATCACCTGCGCGACGATTAGTATTACATCGTATACATATAATTAGTGCAGTCAGTTAAATTCTGACTTTATTGGACATAACGATATTGTGTTTGATAATATAATACACATAGCAAAGGAAAATACACAAACTCGTGGTTATGAGACGTCAAGTAGATTATAAACGTATGTAGAACTGAAAGTCTGTTTTTAGTTCTTTATAGCTTTATAATCTGCATAGATGGCCAAAATCTACAGCGGATCATGGTAATTAATGAATCCTGTGTATAAACATGAAGGATAAATTAATCATTTGTAAACCTATCTGACTAAAACAGGCTTCAAGAAATAATTAAAGTTACTTTTTATGTTATACACACTTAATACTCGAGACCTGCTACTGCATTGAGTCTAGATTATGAGTGTGTCTCTAATATCATACAAACTTGCATACATTATTTGCACACATGATAAAATGTGAACTTTCTATATTGTATATTCAGATCTTAAACATTTCACAGTTAATGTGTCTTAATTAAATAAAATAGACATGAAATACGAGTATATTATTTATTTAATTTTATAACACTTTTTACTACTAGCGTTTTGGTTCAATTATAATATTGGCCGCCTACAGGCGAATCGAGGCTTATACCCAAATACTCTTTACGTGACCAAAAGTAAAAAACATTCAATCTCTTATACACGTTAAGCGGCTCGAGGTATTATTATTTCAAATTATTTATTAAGGACGTGATCTGAATTCAAAATGGCCAATAATTTAAGGAAAGCCATACAACAACATTTTTACATTAGGTATTACAAAATATTTATTGCTGTGAGATTTCAATTTGCACATCAATATCTCATCTATAACTCTAGGAATGATTCTCCATCCTATTTAAAATTAGCTTTTAATTATGTGCTCGACGCCAATTACCTATTTAACATAAATACATCCTTGTAAAATTTTTCGCCCCTAAAGAGAAAATAAAATCCATCTAACAAAATTACTTTCTCTAAGTATACTTAAATATGCATGATCACAAAACTTCAGATAAACACCCAAGAAACAACAAAACAACATCATACTAAATTAACAATACTTGTCTTATTGCGGACGAGTAGATGAAATCGAAAATTATTTAAGCCTATCACCGTACATGGCGTCAATTTACTTTAAAAACAAATTATCAATGGAAAGTTTTGTTGTAATAATTATATATAACTCATTTTAAATATTAGTAGATAATAATAAGTTTTCATATACACGAAATATTGAAAATTTTGAATGAATAAGGCTTTCTAGACAAAACAAGTCAAAAGTATCCGTAGAGAAACTAAGAAATCGCTATAAAATTGTCAATTTTCATTAAATATGAGGATATCTTCTAACAGACAAATAATAATTTATAAGGTTACCTGTCAGAGAATCAAACCATCTGTGATATATGTTATACTACGAACTTATACTCGTATATTTAGGAATACGTACAATTTTAGAAATAGTATCATGAGTAGAGAATGATTTGTAGCGTATAGTAAGACAGATGTCTAACGAAAACAAATCCAATTAGGGTGGACTACAATTTAAGACTACATTATCTCATCTCTGCTTAAGTTAAGGCTTCCTTTAAGGTTTTTTTCATCAATGTTAGAATATTATATGGGAACAGTGCGAGGCCACCAATTTAAAAGATTTATACTGTTTTTTCTGTGATTTATAGTCTTTTTCTCACAGTTTTGTCTAATATCTTCAAAGTTTATTTAATCATGAAACAAAAAAAAATAAAGTTCCAACAAGCATTATTTTTCTTACACTGTATAGATAAATTGTGTATAGTATACTATAAATGTATACTAGACGCTACTAGATTATACTACACTCCTCTGCTTACCCCTTCGGGAAAACAGGCGTGATGTTATTTTTTTATATACTAGACACAAGAGGGTATATTAAATGGATGTGGTTGTAAAACAAAAATTAATGAACATGCGTTAACAGTCAAGTTTGTATTAATAGTATAAGTACACTACCAACTGTAATATCATAACGATTGTACATCAATTTCCAATGGCGTTCTCAAAATCAGCTTACCTGCGATATATTTTACATCCAAAATAAGAATGTGATAAACGAAAATGTTAAATTAGAACAATATTAAAACACGAATATCCATATTCAATTTTTATCTGAAATTCTGTAAGCTGCGTTTGTATTTTCTACACGATGCTTTACGCTTTGATGTAAACTACTTTAATGCACTTGCATATGTTATACGGTGCATTCTTGTGTGAGATAGCGACTTCCTTCCGTTCCAAGGAATTTACTGCATGACATCTGACAGCAAATACCTGAGACGGATAAATATTATGCGAGAAATAGTTTTCTTATTGTCAAGTATAGAATGAATTTGTACTCGTACAGGAATATGTACATACTGCTTCCAAACAAATTTTGTGTAGACTTCCGAATACACAAGTCGACAAGGAAAATTTGTTGGATATTATTGGACTCATTATAGTCGAGAGGTTTTTCAGGAATATCGAATACCGATATTTAACTGACGCGTCTTTTTGGGAAAACGTCTTTATATATGATTGAATTATTTTCGATTATAAGCGAGAGAATTATATTGGTACTTTGATCTTGACTTACTTTTAATATTATATTTGTTATACAAAATGAATATAATTTTGTATATTGCTTTACGATATTATGAGAATTATTTATACTATTTATGTCGTGGTTGTCAGAAAATGTTTGTTTCACCCGTAATAAATTTCCCAAATAGTTGGCAAACGTAAATCGTCGTGTACAGTACTGGAACACGACACTCGAAATATTTAACTCGAAACCCCAACCGTCGTATTCAAAATATTTAAGGGTTAAATTACTACCCTAATAAAATCAAAATAGTACCATTCCGTAATGTGATTTTATTATCTAACTTTTGATTATTATATTAAATATTAATTCTCAAATTTAACATGTGTAACGTAATATTACAAATATATATATATGTGTATATATGTATATTTAAATACATATATGTATATGAAAATTTAAATGTATATTATTTCGTGGGACTAAGTGGTAATCTTAAGCTATGTCAATCCTATATTATAACCATATTAGAACCATATATTGTAGTAACCAATTATAGTTATCAGCTTATATACTCACATATACAAACTTCTAAATATGCTTATATACATAGATAATTTTACACCCACACTTAAAATAAGTCAACACACGAAAAACCACAACCAGACAGACATACACCATATGTTAAACATTCGTAGATACAAGTGTACAATTATACAAAACATTGTCGCTGGAAGGAAAAGTAACAAAGCTTTTCATATTGCTTTGTGTTTTAACAGAAAACCTTGTTCATGGGTTTCTAAACCATATAATTACGAATATAATTATAAGCATATTTATCCCTTTGTTGTTTTGTTTTATAACCATTTTTTCTTTTATATTGGATATCGCTTAAGTCTAGGAAAAGGACAAAGCATACATATGTGTACACCTTTTTTTACTCTTCTCCACATCTCTTTCTGCAATCCTCGTGGAAAAATTCCCCTGTAAGCGATAAGGGCGCCCATTAATTAAATTGACTGTGTTTTTTATTTCATGTTGGTATACGCTCTTATACGGTGTAAACAATCAAGAATTTTTCGGGTACATCTATCTTCCAACATTTTTCTAAAAAAAATGTTGCAAATGACTCCCATTAGTAAATATATATATTTTTACCATTAATTACAAAAAAAATTTTTTTCGTAAAACTGGGCTGACTCACAGCTATTATTAGCGGAGCGCTTGACTTGACGAGGACCTCACTCCCTGCTGACCCAAAAAATCGAGCTCTTGAACACGACCAGCCCGAGGTCAAGATAATGTCAAATAAAGAAAGATCTGGACGAATTATATTCTAAATTTTCAATGTCTGTCAACGTGTTATATAAAATATTAAGGAAATACTACTTCAGAGAATGTAAAACACGAGAGTAAAAGTCTACATACAATATTAATACTCGCGGATTTGAAATTGTTATTCGGTATCTTGATTAAGAATAATTATCAAATAAGTGGAGTTAAATTAATAGTATTTCAAATGTACCAATAATATTATTTTCTTTTGAAACAGTTAAATAAAGTGAACGTATACATATGTATATGTAGTTACAAGTACAAAACACTAAGGAGTACGAAACACTAAGTTTATTAGTTCTAATCGCTTTTATACTTACATCAAATTAGACCCATGTGTTTTTACAAAAGACCAGGGATTTTCCAAAAAACTGACCTTGCCAACAGCTGCATTACTTAATATTATTTCAATTTTTTTTATAATGAAAGCATCGTTTGTCTTTTATCATCCGACCTATTATGCTATCGTGCTACACTTACTCGCTCAAAAAATAATCTCACTGTTTTCTTAATTGTCAAAGTAAGATTTGAAGAATTAGTTGCTAATAAATTCCAATTGATTTCACAAAGACATGACTTAATTGATTATTTCGTTCATGAATTTACATTTATAACTTTATAGACTTTATCGGTCACGGTTTTTCGATCAGAAATTACATTTATTACATATTAAATAGATTTTTTTGGCAAAAGGATGGCCTTTGCACAGGACAATTGTCAGTTCTCCCACATCCGCAATTATAATTATAATAGTAATTATGTCATATTAATTATGTAATAGTAATTATGTATTGCCTAAAAGAAGTATTAAACGGAAACCCAGATTTATTTCTAAATAAACTTTGGCCATTTATAGGTCAGTCATGTATAGATGTGTATGCGGTGTCTATGAAATTATTAAAAATCTATGTTTTCATCATTAGTCTATGAAAAAAATTCCTCACGTTTCCTGTCCACATATATCGTGCATGGACGCTGGTGTTTGTCTTCATATATTCGTGTGTTAAACAACCATTTGTACATTGTTATATAGACACACAAGTCACACACACAAGCATAAGATAGGATATTAGAAACATCAGATGGGATAATGACGGTCAAATCCTTAGATTTAAAAGACATTTTGAGAAAAAAATGACTTTCAAAATGGTCCGAAATTGAAAATCGGGAACCAAAGAAACAAAATACGCACCGAATTAGCAAGTTTTTTCCTTTCCGAACAAGGTTATACCGGAACGACCGAACCGGAATCCTTCGGATGTTTCAAAGAAGTATATTTATATCACTTTTGTGTTACATCAACTCTCATCCCCATGTACGCTAAACACTCCCTTATTAGCAACTTCGGGGAAAGTTTTTATAGTTTCTCCTTTCGCCCATTTTATTTTCCCAGTAACATAAACGCGAGGATGGAATAATATCCATTACGTCTGACTCTGAAACTTGGGTGTTTGGCTTCAGTTCACGTGCGGCTGGAATTTTATGTCTAAATTGTTTAAAGCTTGCAGATATAATAATAATTCGGGTAGTAGCGTCCAAAATTATGTTTTTGAATATCTTCAATCTTTTATTTTAAATATTCATTTTATCACAAAAAGAAAGAAAATAATATCAAAGGGCGAAATTAGAGTCACATAATTTCTGTATTGAAAGCAGTTTAAATGCCTAGATAGTAGCATTCCAATGCCTAGGATCTTGTTTAGAATATTTTGCAGATGCATAAGATTTTATACTTTTATACGCTATAAAAATCAAACATCTTTCGCAGTAATGAGGGAAAACGTCGCATAGAATCCACCATTCTAGAGAGTTCTATATAAAATTTCTACAGAAGTGTATAGTATACTAAACCGCACCTGGCCAGTGAATACTGAAGGCTTTTCATTTTGAGAGGAGAGCCGTACAATATCTTGCACTCTAATCTATCTCAACTATACGTAAATATACAAATTAAAACTATGAAACAAGTGACTATGAATTGGATTTAGAAGCGATGCGATACCCTGAGAAGCGATTCGTTTAGTGTCACAAACCTAGAACTTCAAGCGCAAACTATTTAAAAATTAATAAATCAATTAACTTGGCCGGGTTTGCAAATTGTTCTGAATGCTGTCGGAAGCGATCTGTCAAATGAAGCAAACTGTTCTAGTTCGGTCATTGCATTAGCGACCGATGATTTTCTGAAACATCCATTCGTTTCAATCCGTACTTCGTATAGCACGTTCATCTCTGGACACAGCTACTTAGATAATAGATGCTAAATAGGATGATCATCGAAAATAATCGTATCGAAGTAACATTATAATGACAATAGATTGAACCCCTCGCCTTACTTTCTAGCTCCCAGACAGTCGCATATACATATCTATCGCTGTACATAAATTACGAGTTACGTATATTTGAATGTACCATTTGTATCCACGAAAATGTACCAAAAACTCAGTATGAAAAAGTTTTCACACGTTGTTTTTGAAACATTAATTCAAATTAATGGAGCAAAGCGTCTGTGGGCGACTTTTTAAAAGTTCTTCCTGACATTAAACGAAGAATAAATACACTCGTAAAAGTCCCTACATTTTTAATCCACAGTTCAGTAAATGTTTTTACGTCTTGTCTTATGGATCGCCTTTAGTCCTAGACATGCAAGATATATTTTTTTACAATTTAGTAATGCTAAAACTTCCTAACATGTATGTAAACTACCTAACATGTATGCAACATGTATGCTTAAAATATCAAAATCAATCGGAATTGTTGGGTCCTCTATGCCTTGAATTACAGCAATATAGACTTTATTTTCTCGTCAATGGTCATGCGAATGAGATAAAACCCATACGAAAAATGACATGATTTTAAATAATATTGGTTAGAGATCAAAAAATTTCATCGGAATTCATATCCTTTTAAAATAATTCAATTTTATATACGAGTAACTCTGGTCTATTCACTTTCATACGTTCGCTCTCTGCTCTCGCACGGTCTTTCTCCGTTCTTTATTCCCTATATCCCATATATCTGGGAGTTATACTGGACAGGTCTCTTACCTTTAAAAAGAACTGCGAAAATTTAAAAAAGAAGGTGCACTCTCGCAACAGCATTCTGCAACGCCTCACTACCACCAAATGGGGAGCTTCACCTCAGGTCATGCGGACCTCCGGCCTGGCCCTTGCATTCACCGTTGGTGAATACGCATGTCCTGTATGGAGCCGATCTGCTCATGCAAAGCTAGTGGATACAGCCTTAAACGATACA
>DWEC01001363.1:0-13567 GCA_018245735.1 Microceris miodesmiata | reverse complement strand
GCTCTTAGATATATCCCTATATAAGTAGTTATATAGAAAAAGCTCACAAGGGGAACGTGGGGAAATTGAGTATTCTGTGACGTCAAGATAAATCAAAGCGTTCACCCGCAGTTTACTCAGCTCAGTTGCCCATTCACATCCTTTTCTAAAGGTAGGTGAGATGAAATCTTTTTTATTTCAAGCGGAATTTAAAAATTTACCAAGATTTTCGGCATTTTGAGCACATTTTTTAATCAATCATATTAATTTTCACGTCCCACAACCGTGTTCAGGGTACACAGGTACACCATTTTTCTACTTTTTTTTTTGTTACTTCCTGCAACCACTAAACCACAACGGTAACCAACCAATGCGGAAGGTGGAAGTATGTGATTTAAAAAAAAACATGTATGATGTTCAGAATTAACACTTTTATTAATTACGGCTAAATTGTAACCACTGTTCGTCCACTAAATTATAAGGAAGCAATAAAATACAATGTATTTGAAAGACATGTTTCTTGGAATCCAATATTACAGTACGTACCTTAATTCCATTAATCATATCAAGAACAGTTCATTCACTACTGTCTAGCACTAATAGTTCTATTTGGTCGTATTCAAAAACAAACCACGTCTGTGGTGTGATTTATTTACCCCTATCGTTCGTTTCATAGCTGTTGTTTTTAAAGTTTTTGATATATCCCTCGATTTATAAGAAGATTGGTATCGGTAAACTATTTATTGCTTTTGGAAACTTCGGAGACGAGTTTTGAGGAGTTTGGACAGGCGATTGCGAAACTTGCTCGATACGAAAACACATATAGAACCGCGACACGAGTATTCTTGATTCGTTAATAAATTTTTACGGCTTGAAAACTGAGCGGTAATTTATAATTATATTCCAGTAGCATAAGTAATTAATAATTATTGCAACTAGTATAGTAATTAATAATTATTGCAACTAGCATATTGAACTTAAATAAATAAATAAATAATAATAAATAAATAAGTAATTAACAATTATTATAACTGGTACAAGTAATTATACGATTATTTGTCACCAGTACAAGTGTATTGCAATTAATTGCAATGTGTATTACTTGTAGGTACTGCATCAGAATAATATAATCGTACTGTATTATACATATTCTGTTACAGTACAATTATATGTACAACAATAATTCTTTTCTATTATATGTGCACATGAAACTGGTATTAATAATTACTAAAAGTATATAAGTACAAAAGTACTGCACATTATTTGCGGAAATCCCTTTCAACAAACCCGTAGAAAAGGGCTAAGGACAATAATGAGGCAAAATTAACAAGTCCCCTAATACAGTGAATAAAGGGCTTATGTGGATATGGAATATACATAACATACCAGTACATTATACAATACTATTATTGAGAAGAGAGTTCTGGTATTCTTCTTACAAAGTGAAGCTAAAAAATTATTGTCGAATTTATATTTTCATTTAAATTTGTTTTTGCCCAGTTTTAATCCATCTACATCTTCTACTTTGTCCCCCGAAATGATAACAGTATATGAATTAAACAGAAGTTACATATTATCGAAAGAAATTGGGATTTTATTAACACGTATTTCTTCTGAAGTAAATAGGAATTGAACTCAAGAATTAGGAACTCTCATTGAACTAGGAATTGAACTCAGTGCCTCAATCACTGAATTCCAAACTATTCGGCTATCACTGCTTATATGCAAAGCTTATAAGTAGCCCATCATGATTAGTAAATTATTACTTCATTTAAAACCCACGTGCCAAGCGACGGGATATGGGACAAAACCCCCCGTAGGAAGGCCTATGTCCAGCAGTGAGCTTAGATAGGCTGATGATGAAATGTTTGCTCACTTTTTATTTTTATGTGGGCACGTGCTGAGTAAACAAAAATTAAATCACTCTTATCACCTTGCATATTGTAATTTATTCCATTTGGCACGTATGGTGCTTAGCTGGGCGGCTAACCAAATAAATTGTGAGATCGAAAGTTGGGGAATTGTTGAGCAAGCATTTATTTATTATTTGAGACGAAAATATCTGGTAGACAAAATGAAATTTTATATGGTGGTACCAATTATCATGATCATCATCACCAGTCTGCTCCCGTCCACTGCTGCACATAGGCCTTTGCAATAGCACGCCACCATTAATCCAAATGTACGAGTACCAACTATGAATCCTAGTTAACTGATAATTATCATCAACACATTTATTATTACTCTGTTCGACATAAGTGTTATCGCTATTAGGATTTTAAATATCGTAGATCCTGTCAAGCTTAACTTTAAATGATGACCAGGTGTGAGGCGGTCCCTCACAACGCATTTTTAGCCACTCTCAAATAAGAGTATTGAGAACTCACTCTCAAATAAGTGATCATATCAAACTATACTGGTTCAAATTCGGCCAGTTTATTAGCTATTGTATGGTAAATCTATTTACTTTCCTGATCCATCATTTATTATGGCATATTCCTAATGGTCGAGTAGTCCTGCTAGTCACCAGTTTTTATTAATGCCAAGTTTCATGACAGTACAATAATTTGGGAATGTATGAGACATTGGATTTCTAGATTTTATTATAATGGTTCATTAATAAAGTGCTAGTTATGAGCACATTCCACCTCCTTCAGGTCCACACTTCTGTGATCAAGAGTATAAGTATACATAGATAGGAATTGACCCAAACAAAGCATTTTACAATAATGATATTTCTTTTATGATCTCGCAGTTAAATAAATTTTGACCAGTAAATCAATTATTTTAGTAAATTCGAAAATCTTAATATTGAATGCAACCAAAGCAACATAAAACTGAAATTTTAGTGAAGAGGGTTTGAAGAATCTTTAAACTGAAACCGAACCTGACATAGATATTTTATTAGCTGAGAGATAGGTCCGTAGCTTAGGGCTTAAAGTGTTTACAACACTAACTTTTATTAACCGATGACTGCGCATAACTTATTGTAAATATCGTGCTGTGTTTGTGTGTGTGGCTGGTAGGGTCGAAACTTGAATAAATGTTTCTCCGGGAACAAATATTTGTTTTCGTCGACCCTGGATCATGCTGACCGGTCACAGCGTATCGACCTTCAGTAAAGGATTTGCGTACAACTAACCCCAAAATATGTTTGTTCGATACGGCCCGAGTCAGTATGGAGAAAGTCAAATAGTTCAAACATACAGATAGTTAGGTACATGATTTTTTTAATAATTAGCGCTTGTATTATTGTTTTTGTATTGTTAACTTATTATAGAGTAACCAGTATATGATTTGGTGAATGTAGGTTGGCGAATGTTGGTTTTAATAATAATATGTAATAAAGAATAATAAAATGATCAGAAATATGTTACGATTGCATTTTTAAAATTGTTTAATACGTTTCCAGTTTCGACAAGAGATGGCGCTGCGACCCTCGCAGCAATCTTTCGTGGTTACGTATCGTGAATAATAACAACGGAATAATAACATAATAATAATAATAAAATTGTAGCTAAAGACAAGTAGAAATCGGATTAGGCAGGCTGTGCAATTGCTTAGTATATATTTGTTTCATTGAGAAATTCAAGAAAGTATAATAAAATTACAAATATTAAGGTTGTCTGTAAACTTTTAAATTTTTTTGTACACAATTTGTCATGTCACTCTATTTGTTTGTGCCGATAAATACGTATTTTCCAAGTTTCGTTCATGCAATTTTACGCTTAAATCCGCTTCACAAAATATTTTACCTTAGGCAGCCAATATACATACACTGTGGTTTACTGTGACATATAAAATTGTCTAGAGATAAGCTGTTTGTTTGTGAAACTTCCGGTTGTCGTGAGTTAGAATCCCCCATTAGTCACACGTCGTACCTGAATCTCGTGGAGCCGTCAGGAACTCTACATAGAGCGTCCTTCGAAACATTTCTCACATTCACACAGTGTAGTTGGTGCTGTCGTATCGTAAAATAAACGATGTGAGAATCGGTGTAAGATACAAAGACTGGGAATTTATGATGGTTGTTACCAATACCGCTTCATCGGTCAGACGGTTAGGATTATATGTATATCGTTGTGACGAATACTGTCTTTTAGTTACACAGTACGTTATACTTCACCGATATATTCTATTGCGTACTGGTGGTGATACAGAAGCCATTATGTTAGGTTAAGTATTCAGAATAATGTGTAATTATAATTATTAATCAAACGGGGACATTTAATTTGAAACACTAGAAATAAGCTCTATATACATGTCCTCACTCTGTAGATAATATCTCATGGAAGACGATGTAAAAAGCTGGTTTCTAATTGCATACGTCGTACATATGAGAGATTGTTGGATTGACAAATGAAGTATAGAGCTAAGGTTAATTACTTACTTGATACTAACGACCAGCTTTTCTTTCTTGGCACCTTTTCGAGTCAAAAGGTAAGAAAAATAATGAGATTTAAAATCATAATAAATATGTATAAGGGATTTTAAAATATTAGTGTAGCAAAATTTCATTTGAAACTAGTTAAATGTTCATATAATTATTATCAGTCAATATTAATAGCAATTAAATATAATACAATAATAGTCCTATTATAATTTACAGGCTTTAATTATAATAACATGAACGTATTGTGCAAATGATAAGTTTAAAACTGTTATTATACAAACTGGGCTGCCCGAAACCGCACAGTTTCGGACATTGTAAATTGCAAATTAATTGTAAATTAATTAGCTTTTTCTTTTAATTCCATACTGATTAAGGTATATATTAAACGTGATTACCAGTAAATATTTTAATACACACATGTTCATAAATATTTACCTGTATAATTGTATATATAAACATATATATACGAGTATATTATATACTCGTATATAATGCGATGTCAGAACCCGAGGATAGGGCGCAATAGCGCTTATTAGGTAAGGACTAAGTGGGATACTAAGACAGGCCGACCATGGCAATTTCTTATACACATATGTGACATTATACTTAAGAAAATTGGTAAGCCAACCGTATCAATAGTGAGTATTTTTGGTATACTGTCATTTCTTTGTTGCAATCACCGCCCACGGCAAAGAATGTGGGTTGAGCGTTGGCCGCTTCTATCGTAATACTGACTTGTTTTTTCCTCTTTTTGTTTTCCAATAATCAGTAGAAGATATCCTTTTTATTCCTGTTGCAATTAATACCGATACAAAGAAGAGAGGATCTAATTTTCGTATATCCGTAATTAGGTTGCCATACAAAAACCATTTGACTAATAGGTAAGAACACTTTTTAATGTGTAATTGAATCATCTTACAATTGAATCACCAATTTACAACAATTTTACCATAATTTTTTTACCACATGAAACCCATTGAATAGATCTTTTATGTCATCTAGTGTGTACTGTGTCAACATTTTAATGCACGTCACAGCCATACTCTGTCAATATTTTTGGTAAATAAAGATACACGTTTCGTACCTGTTATTTAAAAAATTTACATTGCAATATAAATTGTTTTAATATTTGCTTTACAGGACAGAGTTTGCAAAACTGCTATACAAGACAGCACCGGTAGACGGGATCTATTCCATTAAAATATTTTTTTTTCAACTTAAACGAACCTGAATAGTACCAGGATTTTGCTATAAATTGAAAATAATCGCATAGATAAAGTAAAACAATTATTATACTGAATTTTTTTTTCAGAGAACAGGGCATGAGTAATTCAGCTGATGTACGTAGGTATATAGGCAAAACTAGACAATAAATATGCAAATGGCTTCCGTCAATAACAAAAATAATGTTAGGTATGCCGAAACTAGACTTTTGATATCTTGTTAGTTCTGGAACATTCTGTAGTTACATAGTTACTCTTTGTTCTTGTATTCAAATGACAAATCTATATTTACCGATGACTCCAGTGTTTTAGAGAAAAATATAAAAGTATTTGTGAATATTTATTGTAATTAGTTACTAAATGAATAGTGGTTTGTATTGACGTTATTTTCCATGTCCCCATATTTCTATAAGCGACTAAGTACTAGAGAGGGCATAAAAGGCTAATGTTCTCAGTTTATATACTTGGGTAAGGATCGGAATGTCACTGGAGACTTTTATAGACAATTTGAAAACTTTTCATACATGTTTACTGACTAATATTTACACTATTTCGCAGTGAAGCAGCGTGATGGATAATGGTTGTAGCATTCTGTATTTCCTGGGGCGATTTTTAGTCAACATTGGTATGTCAAAGCGAATGAAGTTAAGCGCCTTATTGGAATTTCGCAAGTAAAACTTCGTGAACGTTCCAAGAGATTTTATATTTGTGCGGTGTGTACTGAACCTCATCTAGGTCCATGTCTATATTATTTACTACATGTAGTAATATGTAGTATTTATGTATAAATGTTATTTCGCAGTGCTTATAAAAAACAGAACTGCTACTGTTTTTCGAATAAGTTAATAGTTCGGATAGTTCCTTCGTTGCAGTAATGGATACAGCCAGCGCCAACAAGCTATTTGTGGAAGCATTGTTACGAACTGAACTGAAACAATACTCAAATACAAAGCCGCGCGAGATTGAAGAGGGTCTAAATACGCCTCGAATTCGTTCATCTGTACCGTTGTTTCTCAATCTTGTCTCGTGTCGATTAAAGGTATAACATGTAGGTAGTTCTATAAAAAAATATTCCAATCCCTTTGGATCGTTTTTTAGACACATCATCACCATCATTATCAGTCTATTTCCATCTACTTCTGGACATAGACCTCTCCAATAGCACACCACTGCGCTCGATCTTCAGATCTAGATCTAAACGCTGCCTAACACCTTGCGTATATCGTCACTCCACCTAGCTTGAGATCGTTCTACCCTAGAGATATGCGTTTCAAAAATCCTATTTTCTATATATATATAATTCAGAAAGAAACGATTATATAGAAAAACGAATATATAGAAACGATTACATTAGACTAGATCAATTCAAATATAAAACATAACTATTCATATAATTGTCCGTTTTAATCCATGTATTATTCGTGATACGCCACTGTTAAAAGTTGGTACTCAAATGCAAGCGAAACGGTTCAAAGTTTGAGCACCGCAGTTCGAAATAAACTGAGAAAACTTACTTGGTCGGTACGACGGATATTTATTTGGCGAATACTTTAGTAGAGCTTACTCCATGTAGCGATTCAAAGAGATAATTTTCAAATGATGTTCAGATAGTTTCGTTTTTCTAAAAGTGCGAGCAAATTTTTCGTTTTTCTTTATACTTCGCTTGAAAAGTGATAAAGTGATAAAACGGAAGGAAATTCGTTTTGTCACTTTCATTTCAATGAGCTGATCAAAATAGCTTTCAATCAGCTAATGAATTTAACGTTTGCTTATAATTTTTGTTATACTACATATGTATGTACAGACGACATAAGCACCCACAAGAACACTTAAATACACATCCATACATACATACAAAAGTAAAAATAAAGTACGCGATAATTTAAAAGATTAACTTTGAACATAGTTGTTTTTCTATTTTTATTAATGTAATTACATTATGCGTTATAAATACTCGTAGAGATCTACTATAAACCGAATTTAACTTGTCTCAATTCCAGAGGCAGGTGCAGATATATAAATAAACCTTTGAACGTATTTTATGAACTAGTCTGATGCCAGAGGATAATCTATAGCATTTTTCGGATTTTCCTCGCGTCAAAATTAAGCTGAATTAGCATATTTCCTGACTTTGTAGTTTGTAAGCTTTGTAGCATCAGGTACAATATAATAATTTGAAAAAATACAACTCAAAGTATTTTATGGTTCGATTGGCAAAGATTCCCATCCGACACCCGACGGCCCATTCTTTCCTTCAGATGTTATGATACTATGTATATGGTTAATCATTTTATTCTATGACTATAAATCACGTTTTTTTTGTTATGTTACTAAAATGAAACTTATATTAATTGTGCTACCTAGGGACCTCATATTGTGAGACCAAAAGTATTTAGTTATAGCTAATTTAAAGAAAGTGTATAACGTTAATACATATTAAGTTTCTCGTATGTATAACGAGTGTACAAAATTAATATTATGTATATTCAAGATACTGTTTTACTGAAAACATTTAAATTTGTGATATCTCCATAACATTTGCTGATATTGAAACAACTGCTTTAACAACTTGCGGCATGAATAGCAACAAAATTGGCGGCGTTCTATATCAAAGTGAAAGTGATATACAGTGTTGCAAAATACTAAAAAATGAAAAAAAAAAATACGAAAAAATGAAAATTCCCTAGTTATTTGCTACCGATCATACTGGATTGAATAAGTTATCTCTACACCGCAGTTTAAATAGTCATATGCCGATAAAAATGGAAATCTATATTGGAAATTTATGGTTCAGTACATATATTAAACTTGTATAGTTTATATGTTGATGAAACTGTTCTAATTGAATATAAAACTGTCTGTTTTTTATTGCTTTTGTTTTATGGAATAGAGAATGGGCTTCAGGGTATCTGATCATAAATCGTGTTTAATCTCCGGTAAGCTTTTTTGGAATTCCTTACGTAAGTTCAAGTAGTTCGCAAGCCTTACAGGTGGGGGGGGGGGGTGATTGTGGGTTCAATTCCCGATCAGGATCAATATGACGAGATGAGCACAGCACTTGTTTTTCATGTGGATGTAAATTTATACTACGTATATATTTAGAAATGTATGTATATCTTTTTTCATAACTGAACTACGATTCTTTTAAAAAAGCTACATTGTTAGTTTATTATGTTTAGATGATGGTTTTAAAAGTGCTCGTTCCAGGGCTCGTTCATTTGTTACGTTATCTCATGAGAGTACTCCGGGAGGGTCGTAAAAAACTTGGGCGCGCCAGTGCCTAATTAGTGATAAGCAATTTAAAATTCTCACCTGACAAATTTTTTGCTGAATATTTAACGCAAGGCATGTTGCTATAGCAGTAATAACCTTATTTATATTTTATTTTTTAACAGTTACCCGACCGCTTCGCCAGACGTAATTTGAAGTTTTATAATATTTTTATAATGAATACAATTTATATATCTAAATATATATAATTTTTTTCTGCGACTTTAGATATCTATAATAGGTTTTAATTCTAAGCGATCCTCTATAATCATAAAAAGAAACTTTATAATTGAACAAAAAAGATTATGAGATTATTTAGGTGAGTATGGATTTTTAGGAACAGATTCTTGGTAAATGTCTACGTAATAATTATAATGAGTATAACGGCACTCACACACACACCTACTATATAAAAGAAATGTTTTGTATAGTAGGTGTGCCTCGTTGGTCGTGTTAGTTGCAAGTGCGACTGCCGATCGGGTGGTCCCAGGTTCGATTCCCGGGTCGAACACTACAGATTTTCTTATTTAGGATTTTTAGTAATGGTTCGAAGTCTGGATATGTGCCAATAGGCTCACTACCTATTCCATAGTGGGACGTAAACGTAACCGGTGAAACGTGGGAGTGTTCTGCATTCCTCTGCCTACCTCTTCGCGGATTACAGGCGTGAAGTTACGTTTATTACTGAAACAGAGTTTGTGAGTTCGATTCCCCAGATTATAATTCCTGCAATCAACACGAGTCGGCGTCTGGATATAAACTTATTTACATAATTATTTATTTGCAAAGATGTATAAGCTGGTGGTGGATCCTTTTCTCCGTCATAGAAGTATTGATTTTATCTGTAAATTATCCCACAACATCACTTCTATTATTATTAATTGAGAAACTTAGTACGGCAACATAACAATAATCATAATTATTATTAGCGAACCTCAAACTACAGTTCGTACGGAACCAACAGTTAATCGCCGCCATCTATTAACGGGTTTGATTATTATACACACAGTTAAATGTCCACTGGGCTTATAATTAAACCACATGTGATTTAAAGCGAAGTGCTTGTACCTCAGAAGTGTTGGTACATCGATGGAACAGTTCATTAAAGTGATACTGTTTTAATATTTCTTAAATATAGCAGACGTTGGAAAATTATTATTGATCAAACTTAATTTTGTAGATTAATGGTGACTTAGTAGTCGTTTGGTAGAATAAGACTATATACTGATGCCCTGGTAGAGTAAGACTATGAAGTGGTAGTTTGCTAGACTAAGACAAGAAATTATTTATTAAATAAATCAAAATTGTAAAGATCGCCATTTCAAACCTTAGTACCACCAACTCATCAGTTAATTATCGATCCATTATAATTCCACTTATTGGAATATGGGTTTCCTCTCATACCAGAGAGAGTTAAGGCCATAGTCTACCTCGCTGGCCTTTGATCGGGTCTGGCATGGGGCCCTTCTTTCGAAGTTACCATCTTACGGTTTTCCTGAGAGTTTATGCAAGTGGGTCGCCGCATTTCTATCAGAGCGATATATTAAAGTCGTAGTCGACGGTTGCTGCTCTGATATGAAGCCACTTAATGCTGGTGTGCCTCAAGGCTCTGTGCTGTCACTCACGCTGTTCATCCTGCATATCAATGATATGTTACTGCAAACAAGTGACATTGTTATGCGGATGACAGTACTGGGAACGCTTATCATACAAGCCGTGCAGGTGCCTCTCGGACGCTCGTGGAGGAAAAGAGAATTCAACTTGTGTCTGAAGTCGAGCACTCTCTGGAGCGGGACTCGGATTGGGGGCGACTGAACCTCGTTGAGTTTAACCCTAAGAAGACACAAGCTTGCGTGTTTCCACTAAATAAACCCCATTTGTCAGGGCACCTAAGTTGCAAGGAACCACGCTTACCATTGGGGGTAGTATAGGCATCCTGGGAGTTGACATATCGAATACTGTGCAGCACAGGAGTCATCTGGAGGAAAAAGTCAAATTAGCTGCCAAAAAGCTGGGCGTCCTAAACAGAGCGAGACGGTACTTCAATGCGGGGCAATTACTGACCCTGTACAAAGCCCAAGTAAGGCCGCATTTAGAAAAAAATCAGTATAAAGAGTGCTGTTCTCGCCTCCGGGCTGGGGCGCCACACTACAAACTCACTCCATTTGACTCCGTTCAAAAGCGCACAGTTAGAATCGTCAACGACCCAAAGATCACCGAAAGGTTAGAACACCTAAGCCTGCGAAGGGACTTGGGCTCCCTCTGCTTGTTCTACCGGCTGTAGTCTGGTGAGTGTTCCGAAGAAATATGCGACCTGGTGCCAGTGTCACCCTTCCTTCATCGAACAACTCGCCAACGATTGACGTTTCGTCCACATCAACTTGACTTGTGGCGGTCCTCCATAGTTCGGTTCTCACGATTGTTTTTGCAGCGAACTTGCAAAATGTGGAATGAGCTACCATCCGAGGTTTTTCCGGTGCATTATGACATGGGATACTTCAAGAAAAGCGCAAAGAAAGCTCTCCTTCAAAGCCGTCAAAGTATTGGCCACTCCTCGAGTGTTGCAAATGTCCATAGGCGGCGGTGACTACTTACCAGCAGGTGGTCCGTCTGCCTATTTGCTAGGCTAAATATAAAAAAAACGTAAATTACCCTATTGAGTGGTGACCTGCCATATAAAGTCCTGTCTGCCTATCCAACATAGCATATAATTTTTAACATTATTATAACACCACATGCTCTTACAGGGTAGGCAAAAAGAGCCAAATATATCTATCCTTACAGAGGTTACATATATCTTGAAAATTCATCACTTTTTTCATACAAGTCCTCAGTTTCGGAGATTGCTGACTGGGCCATGAATCATAATAATTGTTTATCATTATTTTTCCAGGCAAGAAACAAAAGCTGACCCCGTCCCAACAGTCCATGGTGCAGATGTACACAGACCAGATAGCCGAACTAAGTCACATGTCCAACGACATACTGAAGGTAATAACAACATTGGGCATATTGTATTAGAACTGAATATAAGAATATATCACATTATTTTGTATCTTGCATTTTTAAAATGAACTGTCTAAGTTATTTGTAGAGAAAACACTTAAAAGAGGACAGAGAAATCTTTAAGAGAAGTTAAAAAAGAGCTCTCTTTTAAAGCTGTAGATAGATACTAGTGCAGAAAACAGAAAAAATAGTGCAGTGAAAAACCTGCAGATATCGAGCTATTTATGTAATTCCCAGGACGTGAAAGCGGCAGACCGTCGGGTCATAGAGTGTACTCGCGGCCTCGACAAGATCGAGCGAGAGCTGGCGGAGGCCCGGGCGCTCCTAATGTTCGGAGCACCCGACGACTGTGTCACCCCAGTAAGTAAACCACACATAAAACGGATTATATCGTGTAATAAGCAGAATTTGAGTCTTATCAATGGATTCTTCACAACCACTGTCATGTCATGGGCTTTGATGTTTCGAGATTCTGATGGTTTCATTCAGATTTCTAATTATTTTATTGTTTGCAGGTGGACCAGAGAGTACAACACAACAGTCGACAAAAGTCAGTGCCAAGGCATTACGTAGATTATCAAGATACAGAAACTAAACCTAGGGATACCGGTAAGTGGCACTGAGTGTAGATAGATTTGAGTCTGACTCTGATTATGCCAGAGCGGTCAGGGTTGTAGAAAAGTAGCTTGGATAAGAGTGTTTTCAAAATGTTCGTTTTTATCTGTGATTGGAGGTAAGCGTATATCGGTTGGACTTATAGCCTCTAAAACACTCTCCACCACTCCTCGTTCTTTACTTTGATACATAGTAATGTTACTTATCATAATTTCGATTTCCTAGTATTTGTCTCTTCTATAAAAAAAATTAAAAATTGATTGCTTTCTTTTCAGATAAATCCAAAGTTTTACGTAGATTATTTTGAAAATTATATCTATTTCATAAATTTTACTATAGTTTTAATAATGCATGTGTTATAAAAGGTCGTGCGGCGCACTCCGCGGCGGTGGCCGTGGCCGTAGCTGCCAGTGCTGTGGCCACAGCCAAGGTGGCGGCTGCGGCGGGTGTCGCCGCGCGGCCTCCAGCGTCCGAGCGGTCCGCCAGCGCGCCGCGAGGTGAGCCACGCCCACGACGGAGAAAGAGAGGGAGAGCTCCAAGCTCATCGCTATAAAGTATCAGTTGTCATCATCATCATCAGCCTACTCCCGTCCACTGCTGGGTATAGGCCTCTCCAATGCTATTCTTACAGCGCCCGTCGCGGTAGAGGAGTCGTCCGCGCACAAGGACCCTCAGCGGAAGCAGACCTGGGAGCAAGCACTGGCGCACATCAACCAACTCGCTAAGGGATCCAATAAAGAAAAGGTGAAGTGATTTACTTTTTTTGATTCTTTTATATACTTTAGTAGATAATTGTGAATATTAGTGATAAAAATTGATCAAATAAAGATCAGAATTGAATTGATTGAAAACATTATTTTTTACCATGGACAAAGATGTGAAATCCTTTAATCATTACTCGCTAATATGACTTCTTGCCTCCTTTTTTCTTTTCCTTGCTTGTCTGTGAAGCTATTTCTAGTCAATTCTCGCCGTGGTCCCAATAGCATAAACATCTCTAGGAAGATAAATCAGCCTATCTCAGTCCACTGCTGGACGTAGGCCGCTCCAAAAGGGGGTTTATGCCCGTAATCTCTACGCT
>DWEC01001362.1:0-13570 GCA_018245735.1 Microceris miodesmiata | reverse complement strand
CCATCAGCCAGATCCCACGGCGAGATAACGAGCCCTGATGTATGGTGCTGGCCGGAGCGATTAACTGCGGCTGCTCCGCTCTGATAGCTACTTTCAGCTAGTTAGCGTTATTTATTTATTCCTGCCGCCAGTACACGCAGTCCTTTCCATAGAATGGCACATCCTCATGGCACCACACATTAAATTCCTAATTTGATTGATTGAATTGGTCGTAAAACCAAAGTAAATAAAAGTGGGCGGAGAGCGTCTACTTTGAGGCATCCCACTTCAGGCTCAAAAACTTTTTTGCCTATTAGTAATTATGACGGCCTTGTGGGTCGAATGATTGCAAGCACATTAACAACGAACCAAGGACAAACAGTCCTATCATCACTAAAAACGAATATAATTATATAAAATCTGTATAACACTATTACTCTTGTCTTCGGTTGCGCAATACAAAATGTCCTTTATTCTATTTTATTTATATTCCTAACTGGTACGTACCGCATAAAATCAGCATTAAGCGAGACATTCCCATAGCTCGAGCGACGGAACAACGTACAGTGGCCATTGATTTATGGCAGTCGGGGGAATTGTTCGGGTGTCACGGACAACTGGGTTTAACCTATGATTGGTTTACTAACGAAAAACGTTACAATGTTGGCTAATCTGTTAAGACATCACGTTAATATTAATTTAGACATCACAACCTCCTTTCTCCCCTCACTGTCTCTTGTTCCAGCCTGATAATATGAAATTAAAGTATTGAAATATCGATAGTTTCTCATTCTGAGAGGAGAGTTAGGTGTAACAGTGGATCTATAAAAGTAGTAATTACAATGAAATTGTGATATTTTATTAATGACATTAAATAAAATGTGATATTTTACTAATCACATTATTAATAATGAAATATGAATTTTTAATATTATTAGTTCATAACATTAGGTCCTTCCTGGGGTAGAGAAAAGGCGCCAAGTGCCAAATATATATATCAAATGATTAATCCATGTAATTATCCAAAATAAGCACTAAAGGGCTTGTGTTACGGACGGCCTATAAACTAAATATACAATATATACTTATACACCTAAACCCTTTTTTAAACCCAGACACCGAGACAATATTTATGCTCATCACACAAATGTTTGTTACAATTGTGTACAATTTAATATATATTTAAATGTACTTAATTAAGTAGTACTCATATATTATTAACACCTCTGCAACGGTGTGTTTAATAACGTATGAAGTGCATAAAATCACCATTAACGGGACAGTCCGTACGTCCCGAGCCGCGGCCGCTGGTCACCGTGGATTTATGGATTGTGAGGGGACGGTGTCATGGGAAACTAGTTTCCTATGTGGTTGTGTGCAGCAGATTGTGTGAACGATGTCATCAGATATGCGATCATTCAATATTATATTGGTATTGATCTGAAAGATTTATCACTGATACACGTTTAAGGGCCTACAAATATAATAATATCTTGGAAAATTTCCACACACGACCAACTTATCCCAAAGTAAGTCTGTACAGAGCCTGTGCTATGACAACTAAAGCATCAGCCCTCTGGTATAATACATATATAGATATAAATATATACTCGCATATAAACTTTCATTAATTGACTAATATAGGTGATATATACTTATATATTCGTATGAATAATATCTTGGGATGACTTATAAGCAACCATTTTACTACAAACTAGACAGAGCCTGTGCTAAGCAACTAGACAGCTTTAAACTAGTCTAGACTAGTAGACCTAATGTCCACCAAAAAATCGCTACGATCGGCGCAAGCTCATGAGAGAGGACCTCGAATAGGTCCTAAAGTAGTCGGAAAATCCGGAAAAACATACGTGAGTAAAAAGTCATTTTAAAATAAAAGAATCCTAAAGGGTTGAACTGTGACCAACGTATAAGTCAAGCCTTTTTCAGGATTAGACAGCAAGAAGAACAATAGATCATTAGAACATTACATCGCTTGCATGGCTGTTGCCTGACGTAAATAACTTGACACTCAATGTCATAGCTTACCACGCTGGCCTAATACGATTGTTGTCATCTTAAAGCACATTACGAAGAGCTCTAAAGTGTACCGTTATACAAAATAATAATTAATAATCAAAATACCCATAGCTTTGAGAAATCAAACACCGGAACTCGAACCTTAGGCCATCGGAGTGGAAGATTGATATCTAACTACGGAGCAACATTTTATTTCTAACGCTCATTATTCCCGTACTGGCGACACTCTCGTGTCGCGGTGGCGCCACGCTTCCTGTGCGAGTGTCACGTGGCAGGCGCGCGGCCACGTGCCGGACACGAACACCGCGGAGCTGGATGTGGAGATAGTCCGTGGCTGGTGTGATCTATTGTCTGGTTACTACAGTTATCAAATACCTCGTTATATGTTATGTGTTTATAAACACTTAGAAGTGTTTCAATTTAACATTATTTTTGGTCCGTTGGTGTCATAAAACGTTAGTTTGTTAAAGTATGAACATTTTTCGTTGATGTGATACCTACACATTGTGTTAAAATATATAAATTTAAATACAATCTATTCTGTATATGTACGTATAATATAGGCTATCGTACTGTATTTTTAGTAAATGTAGGCAGTCTTGGGCACAATTAATACACAAGCCGGTGGTTATTGCAATAGAAACACTATAATACAGACTAACATTTAACAATAGATATAAGGGTAGACGTAGCTCTATATGAAATTAGCAACAAGTATTATTTTTACTCCTTATAATAATATAAATTAATCGAATCAAAACATTACTATTTATTGAAGAAAACTTTTTTATCTATCAAGTACATACATTTCGTTATTTATGTAAAATATTTTTGATCCCTCGCGAACAATAATCATTCTGACAATTGAGCGTTTGTGATGTCTGCTATCAGCCCTCGGAGTATCGCTGACACGACACGTGCTCGAAGTTATCTGTGCGTACGCCGGGCTGGATTAAGCGATTTGTAGCGAGTCATAATAACTACAGTGATAGCATAACAGCGGAGTGTATCAAGCAAATATCTTAAATAAGTTGGATGTACCAATCAAAAACGAGACACAGCAAAAAGGAACCCTTTCTACGTATTTTTGATGTTTTTAAGATCCTATTATAAGCGTGTACAACGCCATCTATCCGGGATACCCTTGATCCGTGTAGCATGGTAATGGACGTCTAATAATTATTAATGTTACGAAGTGTACTAGGGATGTCAGAAAGCCTAATCAACAAAGGATTTAATGTTTTTATCTCTGTATCACTATACTGTTGGCCAGCGATAAGGTGGTAATCTATAAGAATGTAAATTACATACTCCATTACGAAGTTCTACAAGAAAATTCTAAGCTTTATAAAATTCAATTGAAAAAAATAAGTGTGTTAAAAACAGATTTAACAATTGTACAATTTAGTATTTTTAATATTTTTGTCTGTTATGAGGTCCTTCTCCAGATTTTTTATGATTGAATGACTTGAAATGGATAATGAATATTTTTTTATGTTCGTTTTTCGGCATCTATTTACATTCGTGTCTTTTTGAAATTATATGAACTTTCGTGGTTATTAAGATGCAGGTATCTCAGTTCCTGAGTATTATAATAATTACAAACATGGCGCTACCATTAGATATTTTTTCAATATAATGAGTTGAATTATGTTACAATATGTCAAGATGTCAAATTATCAATACCGTAGCTAATAGAAAAAAATTACGTATTTTGAAAATGGATTTAAGATATAGGATTTATTCACGAAAACTGTTCAAAACGCAAATGGAACAAAATCGAGCAAAGACAATGTTTTATGTCAGCGACGTCTAATGAGTTTGACTCTATTATCTGTGCCTTATCATACTGGAAGATTAACATAAGACATAATATAGCTATTATTATTATTATAACAGTATTTCAATAAGTTAAGAAAATAAATATTCGATACTCTCTGACGACTGTGTAGGACACCTAATGTGGTCATATAATAATAATAATCTTGTAATATTAATGCTTAATATAATATGTTTTTACCTTTAGATATTTTAAGACTATCAAAAAATATAGATAGATTGAAACTACAAATATATTTTCAAAATAACAAGATAATAAAATCCAATCTGCTCTGATTTGTGAAACCTAATATAATTTAAACTATCCGCAAGACGCTTTGTGCCCCGTCGCAAATTTTATTTTTTCTTCGTATTATCTCTATTGTATTTTCCTTTCTCTCTCTCAACGACAGCAACTAATTACTGTGCTGTGGGTTACTCGGTATACTGCATATATATAGGTACTCATTGTAAAAGTTATAGTAGCAATCTTTATAAATGTATACCAAAACTTCAAAATAAGACATTTTAATACATAACTGATTATTTGCTTACACTTCGTATTTAAGTTCTGTGTCTCCTATACATAAACATAAAATCACGCCTGTAATCCCCTAAGGAGTAGGTAGAGGAATGCAGTAAACTCCCGCGTTTCACCAGTTACGTTTACGTCCCATGGAATAGGTGGTGAGCCTATTGCCATACACCGGGCACATATCCAGGTTCCAGGTACCTGCAACCCGGTATTTGAACCCAAGAGTTCCCGATCGGCAGTCGCGCTCGCGCTGTCGAACAGGTAATAACGTTCAGCTGAGCATATTCGGCGCAGTTTAATGATAATTGGGATAGGCATAGTTAAATACATTTATAATTATCACTATCGTCACAAAAGGTATTCACGCTATGTCTTATTGAAGTTTCAAACGTTTTGATGTTCCATTACCGTGTGACAGAGACAATAGTACGCATTACATAGGTGCGCAAATGAGATGTAAAGATATATTATTTGCTGATAGAAAAATGGCGGAAATACGTTTAATTATTTTTCATTATGTAAAACAATAATATTCCTTTACAAAAGTGAGTATCTGTTGATTGTATTATTTGGAACGAACGAAACGAAAATTATTAAAATAGCTTTCACAATTTTATTTAGTTAAGCTTGCCAAACTAAAACAAAAGTAATTGTGGTTGTTAAATCTCTTCAAACTTCCATAACACCATGACTAATGTGAGGCGGAATCGTTATACGTAATTTTTTTGATTAAATCAATTAAATACTCGACTGTAATAAATTGTAGAAAACCAATAAGCATGAGCGATAAATTATCAACAGTTTTGCAGTGACAGGGGCCACGTCGCCGTGAGGGATGCGGAGGAACTAGCCGCTCCCCCAAATGTTCTTTGATCCCTAAATTAGAGATGTTCTCACGACTGGCGTACGTTTCCATTGCACCCTATTTACTTCCGTACGCGACTAAACAAGAAAAATACGAAAATAAAAAACAAACAACATGTTAGAAAATAATAGTAACAAATATAATAGATAAATGAATTAAAGAATTATCATGCAATTTTATTAATTTTCTATTTTTATGTAATGTAAAAAACATTTATCGTTTTATATTTAGTGTTTGTTACTATGACTGTTTATAAGGAATGAATGTTATATGTTTTTTGCTTTAGTAATTTATGTAATGAAGCTGCCTAGTTTGTCTCAAACAAAAAAATAACAAAATATAATCCCGCCTCTTTCATATATTAAGAAATTCCTTATTTCAATTGAAGTTCTAACATCCGTTATTTAGCTTAAGTGGTTGATTTTATTTAAGAGTTATTTTATGCAGTATTCTTCGTACAAATAGACTGTGAAAGACACCAAAACGTATTTATCAATAAGTTCATATTACATGTGGACCTGGATAAGCCGAAACCTTAAAGTAAAATTGATAAACCTATGTTATCCAGTCGTACGAACCAAAGAATCGCGGAACCACTAACGGAATCTATCGAGAGTCTGTTATAAACTAGCATTCCTTAGCTTTTTTGTGTAAATTTTGGCATTCATCTCCCATTATTGGATAGTTTTTCCTAGTAATTCTAACAATCCACGTTAAACACGTTTTTCTTTCTAAATAAAGTTAGTAAAATAGTAAAAATCTTGAGATATTTTCGCACAAAACCAACAAGTTCTAATTGCTTTACCGGCTAGCTATCGGCAGCGGATACGAGGTCAGGCCCCCAACAATGACGCCCTTTCAGTGCTTGTGGCCGCTCAAAGCCATTTAACTTCCAGTCAGCGAGGATCTGTCTTTGATCATTATATCTACTACGTCACATGTAGATCACAAGCGCTTGCGTATATAATAGATATGCCAGGTTAAGTAAGAGAGGAGAACGCTTTGTTAAGGTATAATACATTAATTTTAGAGGCGTCTTCGCGGCTTCTGGCTTTCGTAGTTCCGTTAAAGTTAGATGGCAGTTGAAACTTTACTTTTTAACAGTTTTGAGTTTTTTCTTATGACTTTTTCTCCCACTTTACGGCAACCGTGCGGTGTTTAAATTCAATACTAGTAAAATTTGTATCAGTTAAATATCACTTTGACGTTGATTAAGTTAATAGTGATGCATCATTTTTTAAAAATGTATTTCGAATTTGAGCTTCGTATTCTTAAAAATTGTAAACGCCTCGCTGCTATTTAAGTATCTAATACAGATTAAAAACATATTTCTTTAGTTATCAAGCGTTAAATGAAAATTGAAGATCACGCGAGCAGTAGGGCGAAATGGTCGTAAGTGCCGTGCAAGACGTAGGACTTACACGGTTAATAGAATAGCAATGGATGGCACAAAATCACTTTTAAATTATTTGTCTTTTTCTGTTCTGTGATGACGTATGTATATACCATAGTTATATACGTTTTGCACTATGATTACATAATGAAGGGTATTTTTATTTATTGCATCACCTTCTTGCTCAATAATGCTTTTCAGCGGCATCTGCCAGTTAAATTTAAATAAGACTAGAGAGAGAGAGGTATTGGCTAATACCTTCTCAATAAGTCAATTCTTGACGAGCGAGCATTAAATAATCGTAATACTCATTATAGGGTCGATATCTAGAATACTTTTATGCATAGAAAATATTTCACTACCACGGGCAAGTAGGACAAAGATAAGGGTGCACAAAGTTCGTTAGCCAAACTTGTAAGAATTTTGACAGAATTTGGTGAAGCGACAGACTAGATAGATACTTTTCATAGCGGTAGAGTGTGACATTCCCATGGGAAAATATAGAAACTTTTCAGATTCGTACCTAAGGCCCAGTAAATTATTTAAACCAGGTTATTGCTTTTTCAAAGAACTTTAAGGAATTCTATCAAAAGTAATAAAAGTAATTTTAAAAGAAATCCAAATTAATTGCCATCTTTCATACGCCCCAGCGACGCCGGCGGGTACCAGCTAGTTGCTAATAAGCGCACATTTTTAATTTTCTACCCTTAAAGTGATTAGCGAAACTATTTGAAGAGGATTAAATGTACCCCTTCGCAAGTTCGGGAAAGTTATATTCGAAATGTTCCCAAGCGTGTTTTAATCGTTGCAGGGATTAATTTATCCCATCCCGTGGGAGTCGGGGGATGCTTTTTTATTATTAATGAATCTGTCCATTTATCATGTCGAAATTTACTGTTAAAAGTGTAGTAATTATTTATATATACATCATAGTACTTTCCGGAGTGACCTCGCTGCAATCGGCGAGGGAGAAAGACCTCGTGTAGACTAGAAACTAATCAGGCCGTCCCGGAAAACATGTGTGTTAAGCCGGTACACATAGCCACGATAGATTTTAGTCATAAAACAAAATAAACATGATTAAAACTATTCATTTTTATTTGGAAATACTGAACTCTTTATTTGTATGGTATATCAAAATACCTTCAAAAACGGTTAAAAATATCATCATCATAATCAACCCTTTATGGCGTTCCACTTTTGGACGATATTCTCTTTTATAATGGGAAGGGTTAAGGCCGTAGTGTCATATTGCCCTTATGCGCGCTGCCTGATCGCACACACCTTGGAAAACATTATGGAGTACTCTAAAGTGTTCAGGTTTCCTCATGTAAATCTCCTTCGTTCGTACAACAAGTATTTAGCTTTAAAACGCACGTTATTTAGTAAAGAAAACGACGTGCATTTGAAGCCGATTTGAAGCCAGAACCTTCGAAAGTTTGTTACTAAAATGCCCTCGACTGTTGCGACTGATTTATAAAAATCAAATACGATCTGGAGACTCCTTAAGCACTTTTCATTATTCTCTATACGATTAGTCGTAACCGTGCACAGTCCTCATAGAAACATCTGAATATCTGAATTTAATTACATTTATTTCAATTCTGATACCATTGGTAGTACGTTGGTATTACAACACGGTTAAAAAACCATCATACAATATTAAAACGCATAGGTTAAGGGCGTGTTGGCGACCCTCCGTGACGCAAATGTATGTAAAATAAATAAATAATCACCGGCAATACCAACCACCCTCCGTCAACCCCTCAACATTCCTAAACAAGGGTGCAAGTACAACTTGTCTCACTGACATCAGCGAGTGCATCTCACATTACTTTTAAAGTAGTATTTCTCCAAGATGTAGACAGAAGAGTCTAGCACTCCCATTTATCATCAGTCATACAATACGTCCTACCATGGAATAGGGGCCTAGTCTATTGCTTTACGATGGCTCCAGACTCCGTGATATTACTGGGAATTTCAATACCGAATATCGAACTCAGAAACACTTGCTTAACCATCTCGTCAGTATTACGTAACCAAATTTCGTAATTTGACGTAACCACCAGTCAGTAACTGACCTATTCGATCTAGATAGATGAGTCATGACCACTCTCTAATACTCTTTCAGCTAACCGCTGGATATAGAACGAGCGCCTGGCGCGCAGTAGCGATATCTTCTGTCAGATTTGATTGTTTTTTCACTTGTAAATATAAGTACGAAGGGAGGATTTGAAAGAAAAATGTTGCCGTTAATGCAACTTAAAGATTCGCGGCGCAAGTGTCCTCCCCGCCCCTATTACAGTGTGTTTGTGTGGCGCGGTCTTACGACATCGCTTATTTTTTACTACTTAAGGAATATGATTTTTTAAATGTCACGTAAATAAATAGATACAGAAGCTTTCCTTTGGAACAAAATTATTTATGCAACGTAATACCTTGCGCGTTAACTAAAAATCAATTATGGTAACATCAAAATTGCGCTGTGTTGTATGTGTTCATTTTTTTTAATTTTTATCATGTAGATATATCAGCAATGGGTGCAACAACAATGCCCATTTACGATCCAAGTTATTAAAATTCAATACAAATCGTAAAATATTTATACTGCGATAAAATCTGCACGGCGAATGACTCTGGATCACGACAGAACATATATTGATTAGAAATTGATGTTTGGAAATGCTAAAATTGCCACAATGGTAACATGGTAACACTTTCCTAAAGTACATAAAACTCATAATCACAATAACACTGATGTTGTACTACATATCAGCTTGATGATTTGATAGGTGAGAAGTTGAAATAATTGCAAAGATAAAATCTTTGATTGATATATTTTGTGGTTAAAATATTATTTCGTTTGTTCTGACCCTCTCAACACTCCACTGTTGGAACACGGGTCTACTCTTATCCATCGCGTATAAGCATAGTCTGCCACACTGACCATGTGCAGCCTTGCAGACTTTACTTACCTTAAAGAAATAATTCCTATGTAAATTTTAAAGTGTGCAGGTTTCCTCGTGATGTTTTCCTTCACCTTATGATGTTTTTCCGTCATTGAGAAGCTAAATATCAAAGTACTAGGATATCACGACTTAGAGATATACCTATATACGTTATGAATTCTATATACCCCATCACATCACAGAAGAAAATAAATTTCTAAAGTGATTGTGTGCCATCCATATCCACCAAACGAGTGAGTCCCGCGTACTGCGCGGCGCTTACGACCTTTTTGCGTTACATCTCACAAATCTCAAATTTTCATAACACTTAAAAATGTTTACCTCTTTAGCAAAAAAGTTTCACTTCAACATATTGATATGATAAAGATTACTTCTGTCAGAATAGAGATATATATTTGGCACTCAGTGGTGTCTGCCTCCTCTGGCGGTTCTGGTGGGACGCTATAACCGTATTAACAAACTAAATATCTATTAGTTATGTTGACAGGATCTCGGTTCATCAGCCCAAGCGGCCATGTTGAAATATTGCCGCCATTTCGCTCTGTGCGAGGCTATTGATTTACAAAACAATCGGCGGGCTTTTAATAGTCGGCATATCGCGCGGCGCCTATCCATTCGCGTGTCGACTTTCTGCCGCTTTAGATTACAGTATGTAATTACAAAAATGACGCCATTTTCAATTACAGGTGTTTGTCGTGTGACTACATTTGTTGCGTGTGAAAATCTGAAAGTAAAAAAATGTGTTTTCAAACAATACTTATCTATTATATCTGAATTGCAATACGTAATTGCAAAATGGCGTCATTTTAAATTACTGATGGTTTATTGATGTTTGGTTGCTCGTGAAAATCTGAAACGAAAAAGCCTGAACATGTTACAATACTTTTTTTGTTTATTTATTGAATGACCGATTGGGTTCGATAGTACCTACTGTATCTAATGGTGAAATTATTTATATATATTTTTAGAAACTTTCAAAAAATCAAGGGGGCGCATTAATTACGTGAGGCGATATAAGAGTTTTTTGACGTCCACTCCCCCGGTGGGATTTCGTGAGATTTTGCTCCGCCCCCTCCCTCTCCAATCTCACGTGAGATTTTTCAAAATGCATCATCATCATTATGAGCCTATTTTGTCCACGGCTGGACATGGGCCTCTTCAATAGCACACCACTGAGCTCGATCTTCAGCTTATCGCATCCAACTGCTGCCAGCCACTTTGCGTATATCGTCACTACACCTAGCTGTCCTGAGTAAATCCTTCAAAATACATGTATCTCGTAAATTTATCGGTGTATTTTAAAAAGAAAAAAATAATTTGCTTCTGTAAGTAGACTAGAACTACTGTGAAAACTAATATGTACTTAAATAAAAGATGTACTTAAATCGTTACATAAGACTTAATACTATTTTCTTGCAATTTCACTGTGTTTATAGGGGAAAAAATTACTTACGTGATATTTACCGAGACCCCCTCTCCCTAAAGTAAAATTAGGTGAAATTTTACTTTACCCCCTTCCCCCTTGAACGACTTACGTCATTAATGGACGCCCCCTAACTCGTTCTCATGAACTTACCTACATAGTTTCAAATTAAGAGTTTTTCTATGATCTTATATAACATGTGGATGATATATATTTTCTGCTCGGGTAAATAACAGAATAACTGAAAGTACAATGAGGGAAAACCCTGTTTATCGTAGATTTATACGCATGCCGTGACTTCCTATTCATAAAAAGCAATTTAAATACGGCTTCGGTTACATCAAAACATAATTTAGTCGTAATTTCGTGGTATTTTCTCAGTTCTATGGCGGTAACTTTTGATATGGTGACCTTAAGCTTTTTTGTTACTAGTAACTCTACACTTTGTCACTAGTACAGAGTTTTTTTTTCAAGAAGGAGACGACTTTTATGCAAAGTCAGTTACGCCTACCTCATTTCAATATCTGTTACAAAATATTACAAGAAATGCATCATAGCACGATCGAAGATGTTTTAAAATCTGTTAATAAAATGCTAAATACGTTAACAAAACGTTTATCCAACTCGAACTCCCCATTTCCAACCCCTCAATCACGAAGCTAGGCGGGGGTCGTAAACGCATTACTATGGGGTGACTTATTGCATCCCTAATTGGATGTACTTGCGTGGATAAAGGTTATTTTTTTTTCTTTGTTGTTGTTGTTGGCCTGCGTTATGGATTTATGATGGTTAAAAGTGGATTTTTTAATAGCATTCAAGGATTTAGGGGTTTTTTGGACGTTTCGCAAAACATTTCTTTTCTTACGTATTTGCAGATGTTTAGATGTTTTATAATTTGCTATCGACCAAAAGCTTAACTTATTAACGCAATTTTTGTTAGGTAGATCAATAGAATTGAGTTTTCCAATACAACGTGAATTCTGTGTCAAATCAATTCCTTTCATGCATTTTATGGACGCGAGCACATTGATACGCATCATTCATTCGTACATTAATACATTCTTTCATTAATTAATTCATTTTTTCATTCATTAGTTTGTTCATCATTTGTTCATCCACTTCTTCGTTTATCGTTCATTCTCTTCTGTATTCAATAAAATTTGTGTCTAGGCGGAGACTCACCGCGGACCCTCTTCACAACAACGGAATAGTTCCAACTTCTACACAATAAAGCGATAAACTAAGCACAAAGAGCTCAAGATCAGCTGATTTCATACTAACTCAATCACATCCGCGGATATAAAGCAACATCAGTCGAACTATTTACAAAAGCACCGGCCCGCTGGCCGCAGCCCCGTCTCATTCCGGCTGACGAGCAGCGCTCAATTTGTAGGCACTCCAACATCTGTCCATCACTCGCACTCTGCGGCCTTATTCTATTAGCGGCCGGCTGATACACTTGCTTAACGGTAATAGCTTTTTTGTCTGTGCAACCGGCATGCGTAAAGAGTGATCAGTGTAATAATAGATATGGTCTTATGGCTTCTGTCTACTCCGTGAGGAACCTGGCGCTATAATATAGAATTATAAAGGTTATCCTTTTATTTCATATCCTGGTCGACGGTTTATATGGACGTTTCCGTAAAGAACAGCGCCATCTAGTGGGGCGTGGATGTACTAAAATAATTTAATTGATTAAGCAAAACTGAAAGATAGCGCCTTTTCATATGACGTAATCTATTCTAAAACTGTTATCGTAACGTGTATATTAATTTTGTCCCAGATGCAGCAGTTTGCGACAAGAACGGGTAGAGGGTAGACGAGAATATGGAGGGAAGCTGGCTGGTGCTGGCGGCAGTGCTAGTCGCTGCGTATGCGCAGAATAACCGCAGTAAGTACTACTAAACCATACGTTGATCAGCTTCGTAATGTGTGCAGCCATCTGCTATAGGCAGGATCGGTAGACCTCGCGACGTGTGGCGACAGCTATTATCGCGTTCAATCAGAGAACTAAATAAAGCCATACGAACAACACTGCCCAGTAAAGTTGCTCAAATTAACAATAAGATTTACAACACCCTTCCATTTGCCGCGACACGAACAAAAGTTATCGTCGGCGGGAAATCGCGTCTCTGTATCCGTTTCCGAGCGCCATTTTGTATTACAAGAGGCAACGCCTTATAAATAAATAGTTTCTGCTCGTAAAGTGAATTGTTAAGCCCAGCCAGCATCTGACTGATGCAATAGATTACATATTAGCCTGGTCTGAAGTGCCGTTTGCTTGTAAGACTGATCGCTGAGGTTGGGGGCTATGGATAAGATTCCCAAGAATTAACGATATTGTAAGAAGCAAAAATATTTATACTGTATACATTTAAATGTAACATAAACGTATAAAAATTTGATAAATAAGTTATCAGCTGTCTCGTTACTACAATACAAGCTGTCTATTTTGAGGTCAGATGGCCGGTTAATATTAGTGTCCGACCGAAACAGGTTTTTCAGCCGAAACCGAAACCGAACTCCGGTCTCGCTCTCAGTTTCAACCGAA
>DWEC01001361.1:0-13573 GCA_018245735.1 Microceris miodesmiata | reverse complement strand
GTCGCGCTTGCAACCACTCGAGCAACGAGGCATAAACATAATTGAGTTTGAAAATAAAGTGCTACCGCCTTCATGAAGTAAATGAATGCTACTATTTAATATCATTAAAATGCTACTCCACCAAACAAGTTAAAGATGCAGCAAGATCCATATACCTACATACATATCACACAAGTAGCCATTGGCTTCTATTCGCGCTTTTTTCACCTTTGTACGTGAAAAAGAACTTTTTATTCAATCTTACGTTTTACCACTACAAATTATAACTACACCAACATTCGTAAAGCTATTAATTAAAATTGCTTTTGACACCACTTAATTTCGTTTGTAATAAATAATTTATTCAGTTTCTAATAATTCGAATGTGAAATGTGTGATATAAGTAATTGTGGCTAAGACGTTTATGAACGTTGGTGTAGTTATTACATTTTTTAATATTACTTATGCCTGATACGAGTAATTTGACGTATGTTTATTATTGTTATCTGTATACGAGTACATAGATTTAGTCATACAGGCACTTCATGAATCTATTTCAATAACATATCACATTTGGAAAATTATTAACCGGCTACGTCAGGTCACTGGAGTTCGGTTTTAGAAATTCTTGGGATTTGCTCACAGTTGCTGCCTTATAAAAAGTGTCAGTGTCAAACGATTAAATTACCGTGAATAGTAAGTTTTATTTGCCACTGAATGCAACTTTAAACAATCTCAGTCGATTCATGGCAAGCCTTTCTATCACGGACTTAGTATGCGACAATCGATTAAAAACCTAATAGGGCGACAAGGATAGGATTATTTATTAGATCTACTAGGTGACATTTACGTCACGTAGAGTATAGGGTAGTTTGATGCAGCACCTAGATTATCGGATGGACGGAAGGAGAATTGGAAGACATGAGGATACGCAGAAAGATTATCACTTGTTTTTTTTAATTTGACGTACACTAGGTATTTCTTACAGTGTAGTTTGTTGTGTAGCTAGATGATAAATTGTATGATAAGGAGATTTATATTACATTTTTACCTATTTTATTATCATGAATTAGTAGAGCCGTTTGATAGCACGAGTGTTACTATTCAATGAATATTATCATAAGGGTACCCATGCTTATATAATACATAGAGACGGATGGCTACAACTAACAATATGGAGATAAAAAACATGATTTTTTTTAAGCTTTTTAAAGTTTTTTTTAAATTTATAGTCGTTTTCTTTTTAAATCATTTGCCACATTACCAAAGTATGTTTATACATGAATATAAATTGACGACACCGTATGTGGCGACTTACATCTTTGTGCATTATGACATATCAAGGAAAGGTTTCAAGCTAGCTTCGCATCTTAACCAAGTTGTGCCGTCAAATAACATTCCTGATAATTAGTTAAAAGTATCACGCGTTCATTTGAGGAAAACCTCTATAAATAATTTCAAATCGACTAAAATATTTCACGAGCAAAATATACTGCTATAAATCACAAGATAAGTTTAAGGTTATTTGTAATGTCATGTATGTATATAACAAAACTTAAATATGCGGATGAAGATTTAAAGATTCCAGTTGTTACATTACAAATGCGCATGGTTTCCACAAACTGAAGCTAATAACTGTTCACTAAGTGAAGTGTAAGATATACTATCAAAGATAATCTCAAGCCGTTAGATATCGGGCGAAAGATATTAAATGAGGCAACGTCTTGCGTATCTACTTGCTTTAATATATATTAATAGCGAAGAGTGAGGAGTGATACGCTCCGCAACATATTTACACTTGTCAAGAGACTGTTTTCTTTGTGATATCATTCCACAGTAGAACATATTGCGTTAATAAGTGAACAAGAATATTCCTTAAATTTATCACAATCAATTGAGTAATGTCACAGAACTCCGTGTCGTGTAAGAATATATTTATTGTCTGTGCTGATAAGGCTCAATACCGTTTCAAATTTGCCGATAATGTTATCGCTAAATTTCCTTCACTACGATTAAATCATTTGTACAGGTGTAACGCCGTATGGAGCGGTAGATAAAGATCTAAAAACACAACCATGAGGTATAGTTTTAAAAATTGTGACCTACATGTGATAAAGTGTCATTAGTGCGTACGTGAAATATATAAGTTAAATAAATCAATTAATTTATTCTTAACATGGATAAGTTGCGGCAAAAAGGCAAGAAAGATAAAACTTCATTAATTGACGATGTGAAGAGTATAAAGGAACATTTAAAGATTAGGGAAATTATGAGGACTGTCAAAATGAATAGCAGCATGCGTTTGAAGGCTCCGCCGGGTAGCAAGGTCATGGACAATAAAGATTTCAATGATAACGAAGATTTCTTTGAAGAATCAACAACAACAGTTGACCAAGACCCAAATACGATTGATGTACCAAGTGCTACAAATCCAGACGTGGTCTTTGATAATAATGAATTGCAATTAGGTAAACAACAAATCGATGACGTCAATAAGGGTTCCAATACTGAAATATTAAATTTATGTTCTAGTAAACAACCTGTAGTTGCAACCTGTCAACAGGTCACTAAAGAACTCGATACGCCTGGAGACAAATCCGATGATTTTCTTGCAAATACGAGAGATGATCAGCCTGTTAAGGAACTTAACGATGAAGATGCGAGGCAGAGTAATACCGGTGTAATCAATCAACTGCCTGAGGAACAACCCATAGACCAATATTTAATACAATCTGAACAGTTCATTAAACATCAAACCGATCATCCCTCTCTGTTGGATTCTAAGGTAGAAACTGAAGAGAATAGTCTAATACAATCCCAAGAACAATCGGAAAAAAAATTCGAGGAACAGCCTGAGATTAATCTTAATGAACAGATAGAAAATCAATCTATAGAGCAGTCTGAGGAGAAACTTGAAAGTTCACTGGAGGTGAAACCTGAACAATTAAAAGAGCACAGTCCTCATGACCAAAGTCAAGTACAGTCTAAGGAACAAATTTTACAACAATTTGAAGGACATTTCAAGGAGCAATCTGAAAATAAAATTCAACAGGAATCACATAAGCTATTAAATGATCTGCCTACACAGCAATCTGAAGAGCAGACTGTAGAAAGCCCAGTAGATCCGTCATCTGAACAATCAGAGGAGCTTCTAAAAGAAACATTAAATATGGGAACAGACGCAGAATCCGAAACCATATCTGTTTCCTCAGAAAACGATTCGTGTCAAACCAGTGGTGTAGTTGTTATTGTGGATCCTCCTGATCCTCAGAATTCAACCGAAATTCCAAAGGTACAACTTCGAAATCGAAAACTTTCCCTAGACCATTCGCTCCTGGCAGGTCGTGAGAGTTTGTCGCAATCAGAAGTAGATCTGCATTCTATAGGAAAATTACCATTGGAAAGAAAATCGTCATTCTTCAGAAAAAAAATGGACAGCTTTTTTAGAAACACGACGGAAATGTTTAAAAAACAATCATCTAATGCTAAATCTCAGTCAATTCAAAGGAGAGGATCAATGTCTGTCTCTCTTCAGTCTTTGAATGAGCGGACTAGTTTTGATGGTGATTATAATGAAGGCACGCTACACACTCAGCAGGTAAGCAGCTGTTTCTTACACGCTAATATATGTATGTTTTATACGGTAGGCCCCATGAATTGTATTCTCGCTAATTTATATTCATAATGATTAATAATGATAGGGGTAGATGAAAAAAAAATGTTATTTTAAATATTTTGCAATGTAATACAGATCCTTTAGACAGTATAAGGAATACATATTAATCTCTATCAGCATGATTTCCAAGTAAATATGTACAAAATCAATAGTTATGAAAAAAATGAGCTTTAGAGATAAAGATGTGAAGGATTAAATGTGTCCTTCAGTTTGGCTTAAAATATACAAAAGCACTTGCAACTTTAAGAAGGAATGCAAATATAAATCGGTATTTATTAAATGCATTGCTAAAGTAATTCCGTGCCAAGTGCATATTTAACTCCTTCGTGCACAGAGTTTCTTATTACAAAATATTTGTTTTAATTTTTCTGCATGCATACTTTATGCCATAGACATTATAAGTACTATTCAGTTAGTTTAGTTATATAAGTTTAGTTACAAAAGTAAGTGCACCACTGTTAATTCGTTCATTTTCGTCGTTCACATTCGTTCATTTTCAATATACTAAAGCGTATATTACGCTGGTATTTGTTCATACATTATATTGTAACAAATACTGTGAGAATAAAACCTATATAAATTTGGATTAATAACTTCAAACATTAAACCAGTGCAAGTTGACTCCACTCCATACATGAGACATCTATTTTAAATCTATCTTTTCTTATATAAAAGTGGTTGTGGGCATTTCTTAAATACATTTTGCCATTAAACATAACACATAACGCCAGACAGTTCCATTAAGGTACAATAAGAATCGATCTTGCTTCCGACCTAGCCACTGAGTGAGGACGCCGTGTTAGAAACGTAACATGAGATCTATTGTTCGCCAACTTTTATTATGAAAATATGACCTATAGCAACACACCAGCGACAGAAGGTCGTAATGATTGGGTTACGTTCGTCTTTATGCTCCTGTCACTCTAATAATGTGATAATGTAGCATAAGTTAATGGCATGTATCAATTGACAAAAGTTATTTTAAAATAATCCTATAATATTTCAGTGTAGGTATGTGGTCTTTTTATTTTATGTGGATATAGCAAGTTATTTCATATTGGACAATGTTTGTTTTTCCTAGAATCTTCTAGTCAGTTTATTCCGGAAGTAATAAATTCAATAATAAAACAACTAGGGCTATGCAATCATCAGAAAAACCTACATATTATTTTAAAAACAAATTATTTACAAATTCCTGTTTTTTTGCTACAATCATCCTTTTCAAATTTGATTTGAAACATTTCATTTACTTATAAATATATGATTGGAACTCAAAATTCTTTATTAGAAACGTATCCCTCTAATCTGCCCCAGTATTAATCTGCAGTGAGCGGGAAATAGATGAGAATAGATTTTGAAGCGCCCTAAAGCTAACGCTCGTGAAAATTAGCTTACACCGGCAACCGATTCAATTGACCGGCGGCGCGTGGCGATGCTTAACTACATCTATCGTTTACAAGCCGAGACGGCGTCACCAAGCCGAATCTTATAGCGCTCTATATAATGCACCTAAGTTTACACGCCAGTTCTTAACCCACACGGGTTGGATTGCAGAACACAGTTTCTCACACCGCCAACGCTGTGCCCGTCGGCAGCCTGGACCTTGAGCCATGCCATTGTAGGCCGTGCTAAATGGTGATCAACCAGTCGCCATAGAATAAATATGCCCCGAGACCAATTAAAAACTAAAAAGCAGATTGATAATTGCCAATTTTAATTTAATAATTCGAACTAAAAATGTTGTGTAGTGATGTCGTTAAGCAGTGCCAGATTTATATTGCTTTCGTTTATATTTGGCTTTTATGCTAATCCGGAAATGCATTCATATTATTAATTGCTTTGCTTTCAAAAGGAGGAAATCCCTAGCAGCATGACAAGTTTGAATTCATCGTCAACGCTAGGCCGCAGCGCGTCCAGTGTGTCTGTATGCCACAGCGAAGTATTGACCCAGAGGCAGGACTCGGAGCTGAGCCTTATCAGCAGCCAACCAGCGCTCCACGTCACACACGCTCTCGGAGACTACCCGTCCAATAGCGTACATAGTGAGTATATTGTGCCCACGTCGCTTAGTTTTTAAATACCGTATTTATTCATTTTAAAGTACCTATAGCAAATGTACAGTTTCACTCCAGCACGTTCCTCTAAAATTGAACATGTGATATATGTACATAGGTTGCTGTGCGTTGTTTGTTTTTTGAATATTTTGCTCCGTTCATCGTATTTCAAAACAGAATTCACATTTCATTTATTTCAAAAATGATTTCGCATTTAATTTAAAAACGAATGTGGTTATTGCATAATAAAAGCTGAGGTATAAGTTTACATGTATCAATTTATCACTTTTTGCCTTCCTCTGAACCGAGACTAATATTTATACAGTATCGATATTAAACCGTGGTTTAAATATGGTGTTCGTATTACAAAATATATTGCGAATATATTGCGAATATGCTGAATGCGTTCGATTTTAAACGTGTATAATATTTACATGTTACGTGAACGTAACATGTAAATATTATATTGCTTGTGATCCGTGAAAGGGTAGGAAGAGTTTCACCAGGTACGTTTGCATGGCACCATAGAAATAGGTGGTGAGTTTATTGACATATTCGTACACTGGGTACACATCGAGACTCCGAACCACTATTAAAATTTTCTGCGAGACTAAGTTAGAAAAATTCAATAGTAGCCAACTCAGGAATCGAACTCTGAACTTCTCGATCGACAGTCGCGCTTCCAACCACCGTACCAACGAGGCAGTTTATTTTAAATTGTTAGAAAATTTTACTCTATTTTAATATTATTCAGTATTTTGCTTCATAGAAATTTAATTAAACATTTCTCGACCGTATTCGGTGCCCATGTCTTGTACGAACTTGTTAAAAGCTCACGTCATATTTTTATTTGTTTTAATTTTATATATTTAGTGCTTTTGTATTAATAATGTTACACTTAAATAATTATTTGTTACTTTACGATTGAGGCCGTTAGACAATGTAACATGGATTCCTTACCCATGACATATGTGCTTGAAATAATGAAATTCTTTTCAGTCGTATTATCTGGGTTTTATAAAACTTCGCAGCAAGGTTTTATTTATAAAATATTTAGGTTCTAGAAAGCTGATTCATGCCAGTTCGTGTAATAAATTACTTTTCAGTACAAAGATTCATTATTAATAATTAATCATAATATTTTCTAATGTTTGTCCTATTTCCAAGTGTTATGCAATAATACTTTTGTGCATATAGATTTAAATATTAATGTCCCTTTATTATTTTTTGACTTTCTTAAGCTTACTTGGTCAATACAATTTTATTTACAGGTTTAAATGAATCCTACTTGCATGACTCGCTGTTACAAAATCGGGCGATTTCAATGAGTTCAGGGTTGGACGGCCAGAGTTGGCTTCGACGAAAGAAATCCTCGTCGTCCAATTCGAGCAACAGGTAAAATATTGTGTTCGTAAATAAATGAAAGAAGCTAAATAATAAATTCAATGCCAATAAATAAGATTCATTATTGCTTTAATGATTTTTGATAATCGTCAGTTCAATATATATACCTACTCAAACAAGATACTCTAACTAATAAAGTTAATTTTCAATGTTATAATTTCCTCTTCATGTATCCGAACTTTCCAGAGCAATAAAAATATTCAATCCGTTCCCGAAGGTCTGCAACGTCAATTACAATCTAGTTTTTCATCTCGTTTTTTAGCTATTTTCATAATAGCAGTGCAGTAATAAGCGTATTGGTTTACTCCTATATTGCAGACTTGCACTAGAAATCACCGGGGTTCATATGATTCTTTGTTCATTATGCGTTATTCGGTTTTACTAAAATATGTTTTATTTATGTTAATAGAAAGATTGGTCAATTTATTAGTGCTAAGAAAAGAAATTCCATTTATAAGATTTTTCGTAAATAGCATATTACCTGTGTACTGAAGTACGTGAGTACTTGTGTATTTCATGCAATTTTGGTATAATCATTTTGAGTGTCGTGTTAGCTCAGATTCGCTTTGGATATGACTGAAGCAAACGTAGGAAATACTGTACCTCCTTTTATTTTAAATGAAAAGCGTTGAATACAAGCAGCTATTTGGAAGCCTGGTATAAAAGTTTCTAGACCGTGCTATACTGATATTATTTAATATGACTAGTGTACGTGTATATTATGAATATATAAGTATAGATTATCACACGATTATATCAGTATATTACATGGAAAAAGCCTACATTCATGCTGTTTTATTCCATTAGTTTAAAATTTCATTTTATATAAAATTTTAGCATGCACTAAATTAATTAATCCCATACAGTGTCACGTCTATCAAGGGGAATCGATACAGTTTAATGCACTTATGTTCGTCTGTTTTTGTCGACAATATGAATAGGGAAAATGTTGGTCCACAAAGATAATTCTTGATTCTATTAAATAAAAAGCCTTTTATGTTGGACTTTTAATTATAAGCTTAAATGTTTGTTTATTTACTCATAAATAATACATCCTTAAGGTTAATATTTATTAATTTATACTTTGTCTCTTGGACTTCATTCAGTTATTATGACGCTTTTGGAAAGAGATTTGCGACCGAGTGATAGCTCGTCTGGTTTATTATAAAGAGCTAAGAAAACAAGACGATGATGGTACATAGTTGTACATAGTGCAAGACGCACAAAAAACGATTGAAAGTATGGATTGAGATGTTTTCTGTAATGTCTTAAAATTATGTAGTAGAGTGTAAATGGCCACGGGGAGTAATGAAGACAGGGTAAATGTTTTCCTTGGTTATAAGCTAAGTAAAAGTTACTAAGTGTCAATAAAATTAGATATTACACCAAATTTTAGTACGCCAGTTTATCGGAGGGTACATACATATGACAGGGGATGAATGGTGTTTAATTGTTTATATACATTCAGATAAATAAAAGGAGAACCAATAATTAAATAAAGTTATAGATATACATAAATCTTTTTAAATACAAAACATATCTCCTAAGAATATACTTCTTAAAATAATCTATCTTACTATAGTCACAAAAATTTCTAAGCTGCTGACTAATTAAAATATTACAGAGTCACATGGGTTGCGAGCGAGGGTCTTACAAATTACTTCAGACGAATGATTCAAGACGAAAACAGCAAACATATTCAAGAAGGGCAAGCATATCACGACTACTCCAGCGTACCAGAGAGCAAGGGTTACGGCAAGACAGAGAGTAAGGGCAGGAGGTTGTCCTACCAACGGGCAGTGTCTGGTGAAGACCCCGTGCCGTCGTCACGGTATCAAGACTCCAGTTTTCGAAGGAAAGCGTTGGCTGACCATCCTGAGGTATGTAAATTTTTTTACCAGTTTCGCCATGTAAAGTCACTGAATTAATCCCTTAATTCATTGGAACTTGCGTTGAAATTCTGCCACATTTATTGTGATAAGTTACATTCTACTCACCATTATCTTTAACCGGATGAAAATATATTAATCAAAACAGTTGTTATGAGATTTTCCTCCCCTCAAATGTGTCCGACACCCCAGGAACCTAACCGTAGCCGAAATCTCAGCTATTAGTAAGTTGACGTCACGTCGAAGTTTGTTTATGTGTAGTTCGCGTGTCGCACGCACAACCCATCTCTCTGAAAGAAGGGTTTAGTAGCCTTTCTTTAAACTTACTATCGACCTCACACCGCACTGTCTTCGTCTACTCTTGTATAATTCGTATTTTTATTATTATTACATCATCACGCCATATACATACATTACAGGGTTGGCAGAGTGCACAGAGTGCTGTCTCTATTCATACAGCCCTACCACGCTTATTCTAAGGCTCGTGTTCCTTATACCTACATATGTAATTTACGTACTAAACTTCGAAATTGACATATTTTTAAACTCATGGTAACGCCATAAATATTCAAATTCTATTCATATGATATTTAATAACCAACTCTTCGACAAACATGTTGTTTATTCGTTTAGAAGTAATGCATAATTCGTGGAGAAGTAATGCAAATTATCACGAGATAATCTATTACGAAAATTTAATTGCAATGGAACATAAATGTCCAAAATATCATAAATATTCTACAATATGATGTTGCTGAATCTGCCTCATACCGTATCTCATATATATATATATGTATGTAAGTGCATATAGGCGATTAATAACACTCCCATTCATAACGTTGATTACATTTGGGATAAAGTTCTTTTAGTGAGCTATTAAAATTGAGTGTTGCATTAAAATTGTAAAACGACACATCCTTTCGTGTTTTAAGTATAAATTATAATTTTAACGCTTAAAATAACCGGATAATTATGCGGCCAGCATGAATCGTGTGTAAATGTATGATCAACATGCTGGCGTGTCAAACTGAACTCTGGATAGCGAGTTATCCACTCGTGTGCCGTGTCATCATTAACATCGTCATTATCCCGAGTGAGACATACTGGTGCCAGACTGAAGTAAATTATTTTTTTATATATTTCTTGCATGTTATCTACGTAAGGTGTCAAACTCATGCAGTTAGCTTTAAGATACATTTTAACACAAAATCGCGATGAATATAGAACTGCGATTATTTAAATATGAATTGTTTATTATTAATATTAAATGAAGCAATATGCTCAACGTAACAACAACATCAAATTTAGTTTTCCTCGTTTTGTTTATTTCATAGAAACGGTGATATAGTGTACCCGAATGCAATCGCAGGGGTAAGATGTTATTAACGTAATTTACTGGCGATCCGATATCTGCAGAGTTAATGTAACTTTGCTAATTGGGGGTATCATGTTGCCTCTGTCAACTGAGTGCATTATCATGTACATGACGGTCAATGTTGAAGGTGTTTGAACGCATTTTAAATATAGAGACGATGTCTGGTCCGCTAGTATTTTGATTAGTGAACCTCGTTTGTGAGCTTGTCTTTCTAGTTTCAGTCCCCATGTAGAACAAATATTAGAGTGATCTGTATAATTATTGTTTTTTGTCTATGTGAGTACGAGTACATATATATATGTTATGTTTATATGTAGATATTTATTTTCAAAAAGACAAAAAATGTCACTTATGTGAGAAATGAAAATAAAGTAAATTAATAAGTTATCTATATAATTGCGGGTATATGTAGTTATTAGTCTTTTTGGTTATAGTAGCAAAGGGTCTGCTTGCTTTGGAGTCAAATGGTATTGCTAGGAGCTCGAGATCTAACTCGAGATAAAAAATACTAGTGATAATACTTTTATGCTATTTTATATAATATATGAATGTTTCATATAAAGGTTAAACCTCTACCGCATACGAACCCATATATGGTTTCAATTTTTATTTTTATTTTTTTTGTCGGGTTTTAAAAGAGTATATTTTTAATTTCACTTTAATTGTAAATGTTATCCATAAATAAAGTCTTAATAACTAATCAAATATTTTTTTATCATTTCCTTAATAATTCATGCAGTAGAGGGTTAAGCTATTTGAGCTAAAAAGTGTGCAACATAGTTTTACCTGGTTTTACATTCACATTCTTCTTGTAATCGTATTACTTGTTCCTTGAAGTTTCCGGTAAGAAGCAGCCGAGTGTGAGTCGCGGCTCCGTCTATTGAATTCACTGCATGTTCATAACTTATGTCTTATTCTCGCCTCCGCGAATGTAACACGTTGGTGAACTTGTAAAACTCTGGCTTAAGCAAGAAAAGTTTTGTTAGCATTCTTTTCCGCCGCCGAAGCGCATTGACGAATGACACAATGTTTTGCGAATCAATATTAATGTGTAATGCTTTTATTATTAGCATGTTTTTCTATTAAGAATATTGGCCATTTTTCGATTGCCGCAAGTGCATGTATGTATATTGAGTATTAGAAACGTACTTTCACGTCTATAACACTCGAGTCAATATACAAATGACATATAAAATTGATTTAATGGTAAATGCGTTTTGAAGCGAATTGTGCTTTACGAATTGAGAGGCACATAATAATGTTATAGGCATGCACTTCTGATTGCGTTTGATGTTGAGTTACGTCATATCCAGTTACAGTAGGTATTTCTAAAATCGACGCGCAGTTTCAATTTACGATGAAATTTACGCTATTAGCGGTATTTATTTACGATTTAAATTTCCTTTGTGATTGTTTATTAATCTTTTAGGTTTTATTAACAGAATTTATATTACTGTTATCGCGAGTTACGCGTGCATACAGATATTTGGAATTCGGTACTCTCTACCTGCCCCCTAAGAGACAACGGAACGATATAATTAAAGAACTTGTAATGTTTGGTTTGTCGTTGAGAATTCTTTGTAATTATATAATTTATTTTTAAAAGGTATAACATAGGTAACATATATCGATAAATTAATGTCAAAGTTTATCGTCTGAAGTTCAAGTTGCCGGTTTGCTTATACGAGTATAGAAAATTATGAGTTTATTAGCAGTACTCTTTCAGAAGTCAGATAGCTTAGAAGCAGCCCGTCTAACTTAACCAAACCTGTTGCAATGTTCGTATAAACATGGTATTATTAGTACTATCAATAATTATATGTGGACTGTTGAATAGTTCCTGTTCATTTTAATATTACGGTGACGTAAAACGAGGTGGTAAGAAAAAAACTATCTTAATATTTATTTAAATTCGGTTTCCATTAAATTCTTCAGAGCGCAATACAAAATAACGATTGTAAGCACTAGCGTACTGTACTAGGCAGAGAGGCGTAATCCGTTGCTACGTAACGCAGCCATTACCTGCTTTCGTAAAACTTGATTCTTTTTATTTTGTACCCTGAAATTCTATTACTCAATGTTACTTGCCGAAAGATTACTTGTAACCGAACTAAAAATTTATTATGTTTTTTAATAAAATATCATCGTCATCATCATCCTAGTCCCGTCCACTGCTGGACAAAGGCCTCTCCAACGGCACGCCATTGAGCTAGATCTGCAGCTATTCCCATCTAACCACTGCCAGAAAAAAATATGAAATGAAACATCATGAAATCTTTCATTATTTGTAGTATCGGGGTATATGTACATACATTAATTATACTCCTATAAGCTGCTAGCGATTTAGTGTGCGTCACATCAGAGTGAACAAAATAAAAAAAAAGTTATAATTATTTCAAACATTTTCCACCCTTTATTATAAAAAAAATCATACACACTTCACTAGTCCTGTTTTTTTTACATAATTTAATTTAATTTGGTACATATTATAAATAAATTGAAAACCTCATGAAGTCACGAAGCGTTGAGACTAAGAGTGTTCAAAGCTTAAAAAGATCTTACGTTTGCACTTAGCTACTAAATCTAGTTTTTATTCCACTTTCTAGGCCAGCGGTACTCAACATTACATTATTGTGTTATTTTAAACCAATAAATATTTCACGGCCAATGCACAACTTTCATTTAATTCTCTTAAACAATAATTATAAGCCAATAAAATTGCAATAAAGTGTCTAATTTAAACTGAATCCTTTACATACGAGTACACACTAGTACATATGTGAGTTACCACGATTTTGTATATTTTTATATATTTTCAACGGAGTCGAGCAATTGTCATTGAATTATTTTAAAACAGAAAGAAAATGCTATTTATTTAAAGATTTTTAAGGATGTGAACAATAAATACATAGAATTCCAATTTAGTTTTCCTTTTTAATTATAAAAGCCTTTCGATTTGAGCATCCCTGATTTACATTGACGGAAGTAGCGATATCACATTCTCCTATCATACTTTTATTCTGGTATAAAATACGTAGGAAGACGGATCTAACAGGATTGACAAGCTCTAAGTGACTTCCATCATAGTGCTCGGCTTAGACGCGCCACTATGTGTGGATTTTAAAAAAGTCGTTTTCGAAGTTTATAAATATATCTTCACACCCTATTCCTTAGTGGGACGTATAACATAACAGAT
>DWEC01001360.1:0-13574 GCA_018245735.1 Microceris miodesmiata | reverse complement strand
GACTATGGCCTTAACCCTCTCAATATGAGAGGAGACCCATATTCCAACAGTGGAATTATAATGGGTCGATTATAATTATTGTACGAGTATGTTGCTTGTGTCACTCTATACCATTGCCTGGCCGTCGTTAGTGCTCTGTGATCATCTATTTCCGTTTCCTAGTACTGTTTGTGCTTGTGTTTGCTTTGTCACATCATGTTTAATATCATATACATAATATTTGATATAGATTTTTTGTAAATAATAATAGCTCACAATAATTTGGGACATTTCCATAGCCTTTTGATACCAAAGTAAGCGTTAAGAGAGCTTGTGTTATGGTACCAGACCGCTGATAAACTACATATGTATATAAATATGTAATTACATAGATATTCTTTTTTGATTATTATTTTTACGTTATGATTTTGATCATAATTATTCTTTGATCTAAGCAGTGATAGCCTAGTGGTTGCGAATTCAGCCCCTCAGTCCGGAGGTCCTGGGTTCAAATCCACAGCGCGCATCTCTTTCGAAAAGTGCGCTTTAAATTTAAATATCAATTCCTAACGGTGAAGGAAAACATCGTGAGGAAACCTGGACCTGGACCTTAAAATTTATAAAAAAAAAATATTTTCTAAGGAGTATGAAGTCTGTCAACCCGCACTTGGGCTGCATGGCAGACTATGGCCTTAACTCTCTCGATATGACAGGAGACCCATATTCCAACAGTGGAATTATAATGGCAGTGGAATTATTATGTGGAATTTTTATAAGCCGCCCGCATATCTAACCAGAGTCTTATGAAATATCCAACGCAATTAATATGAAAATGGTAACATAGTCCACTGTTATACACGGGTCTCTCCTCAGAATGACAAGGGTTAGAGTCCTGTAGTCTGCCACGCTGGCCAAGTGCGCGTTAGCAAATTCCATACATCATCGAGAAACTGGTGAAAAAATCGAAGGTGACTAGGTTCGCTCATGATCTCTTCTTTCACAGTAACATCATGTAGGTAATATTTAATTATAGCACCTAATGACTTAATATAAAAAATCTTCCAAATAAACATGGCTCAAAGATGTCTCACAGAAGACATTTGTTCATGAAACATGTGGTTAGGTTTAATTGCTTTGTAGGTACATTGAATTTGATGAAGCGGATTAAGTATCACATGTGCGTTTGTGCGTGGTTGTACTCGCGCGGAGCGTTCCCCGCTTGTAGCCGCCACGCCGCGGCCAGTTACTGACGGCTGAATAACGGACAATTAGGCGCGTAATCACTGATTGCAGATGCCGCTAGTCAATGTCTACGGCTGTTTGGTTTACTGTATTAATTACAACCGTTATCGCTGTTCGATTCGCCAGGGATTATTCTCATTGAAACTTCTATAATGTTTGCGTTCCCGGTTTTCCGTTAGGATGAACTGGCTTTGTAAATGAAAAAAAAGTATTTTTAGGGAGTAAATAATTATAACTATCTTGTTGGTTGAGTGATTGTAAGCGCGGCTGCTGATCGGGTGGTTTTGGGTTCGAATCCCGGCTTGGGTACTATTGGATTTCCTAGTATAGATCTTTTATTAGCGGCCCGAAGTCTGTATCTGTGGCCAGTGTATGGTTATAGACTCACCACCTATCAGAGTGGGGAGTAAACGTAACTGGTGAAACGTGGGAGTGTACTACACTTCTCTGCCCACTCCTTCGGGGATTACAGGCGTGAGGTTACGCGTTATGATTTATAGGTAAATAAACATCAGAAATGTCAGAGTGTTCATATGATGAAAGTGGAATCCCAACCTGGTTATGAACAGTATTTGCTTTTATCTCCTGACCGCTCGATTAGGCCTTAGCTCCTCTGAGGGTCTGAGAAGTTATGTAAATGGGTCAGCTTTCTGTTGGTGCGGAATATTAAGGCTGTTGTGGATGGTTGATTTTGTGACATGAAATATCTCAAAACTAGCATAGTTCAAACCTCTCTAACAAGGCTGGCATAACTCAGCTCTTGTTACTAACGCTGTTTATCCTAAACATGGGCATTTTTCTGTAACCTCGAAACATTCATTGCTTTGTGGATGACAGTACGGAGGATGTGTTGTGGATTGCATGTTCATGCAACTCTTAGGAATGTGTAGAATAGAAGAGAAGCTCACTCGAGTCCCGTTTAGAGCGGGTCTCGGATTGAGGCCACCTGAACTTAGTTAAATTCAACCCTATGAAGACGGAATTCTGCGCGTTCACCCCTAAAAAATTATAACGGAGTAACCTGGAGAACCTGCTTGCCTGTCTGCCACTTTAAATTTAAGAGTTACTTAACGGTGATCCTAGTTTATCTTTCAAAATGTGCGAACTTACTAAATTAACAAAAATAAAACGTTCCACATATATATAACGCCACCTTAACATTTGCTAGTTCATGAGTGTCGTAAACAAACATGCAGACATGCAAAAAACTTTGTACATAAACGAATAACTCGAAAATATGTTTTTGCTGTAAAGATCGACAATGAGTTTGATTTGCAACACATGTGTTAAACGGTATGTGACAGATAGTTAGATCGCTTGAAATAATGGAAGAATACATCGCTTGGGTTATTTAAACAAAGTGTTATGTACAACCGGATAATTCCTTAGTTCATTATGTATGTAGCCGATGAGAGAAATTAGATCAAGTGACTGCACAGTGACGTCACACAGCCGCCGCTAATTGACGACTGATTAACGCACAATTAGGCTCGTAATCACTGATAACAGATGCCGCTCAGCTTCTCGCTCCTAATTACAGCCATTGTGTTCAGCGTCCGGTGGGCTTAGCTTGCTTAATTGAATTTATATTTGATACAGTTTAACCATAGTTTGTTATGGTCACTTGTATGTACATAATAATACGTATATACAACTACATACTTATAGTAAACTACATATGGAAATGCCCTAGCAACAGCTCGGAATCTGGATTTGTGCCCGGTGTGTGGCAATTGGATCCTCCTTTATTCCATAGGACGTGTAGCTTAACTAAAAAAGTGTGAGTACTGCACTCCTCTGCCTACACTCTCGGAAAAATTTAGGGCGTGATTTCAAAGGTGCTTATAGTGGATTGTGCCTATGTAATATTTGTTATAATAGATATGAATACGATATATGAGAGGCCTATGTCCAGCAGAGGATGATGACAGGCTAATAGTGTGTGTGTGCACTAGTGTATACAAACAGTTATATTTCAGTGTTTCTAACAGCAATTAGTACCTACTAATTTATTTAATAATTTTAGTAATACTAGTGGTATTTAAAATAACGTTTCATATTCTAAACATATAAAACATCACATATTTCTGAATTTCATAAGGGTTTACATATTATGAAGAAGATATGGAATTTATCATTTGCATGTTAGGCCAGCTAGGTTCTCGCCAAATATATTTAACATAATGGTACTAATAATTAAATATTACATCCTGTTATGAATGACCATATTTTGATATAAATAAGAACAATGAAGGTTTTATATGTAATCTATGCTTTTAAAAAGATTTCCACCTAGTTAAGTAAATTCTGACTGAAATATCATTGCTGTAATGGTGAGGGTGAACCAGTATGGCAGATTATGGACTGACCTTTCTAATTCTGAGAAAAGATGAAATAAAACAGTTTCTAGACACAAAATAATATTGTTGTTTTTTAGTTGAACAGTTCAATAATAGAGGAAATTCTAACTCTTTAAAAACTCATTTGTCACTCACCTGTCTCATTTGAAAACTAATATTCTATTTTCAGCTTTGTTTTCTGAATGGCCTAAAATTTTTGTATGTATGGTTGATTTCTGCTTAAATACATTGTGGCGTAAGAAAAAGTAGCACCGTAAAATTAAGCAAGAGGTTTTAGAAAAAACTGCCATTAGATTATTGTATGACATTTACTTCCTTATGTATTTTACGATATTACCTGCTCATAACTACACTAAGTTTTTGTTACTATATTTTCAGGAATTTTAGTTTTACAAAACCCTATGCCCTATAGGCCTATAATATATTTCTAATTATTATTATTATAACAAAGAAACTTTTACATAAAAGTGTAAGGCTGAGATTTTATGTCGAAAAACTGCTCCACTTCTAATTTTGCATAAAATGACTTAAGGTTAAATTTAATATAATACAATATTAAAATTATATATGAAATCACATCTATATTTCACCAAAAGTGCAGGCAAAAGAGTGTAATACACTCCAAAAATTCAGTAGTTATGGAATAAGGGGTAAGCCTATTTCCATACATTGCGGACGAATCCTGAGTATATACTACTACTTAAAACTTTAAATTAGAAAACCCCAATTTTTGTCCGACTCAATCCAATCTAGATCGAGCCCAATCGAATCGAGAACCAGAACGACAATTATTGAGCTTCCAACTACTCAACCAACAAATCTTAAGAGGAACTCTTAAGCACTTTTGAGTACAACTTAAGTTGTGATTTGTAACAATTATTAATATTGTTTTATATACAATGCGAATGAAAATATTAATTTAGGCACCATTACTTAGGGCCTAGCAGACATGCAACTTTTAGCATCGGCCATTGAAGATTTAGCTGCATTTACACTAATGCTTCATTTAAGTATTCTGATAAAGCAGCATTCCTAACAAACGCGACGATGCATGAAAAAATGCAGTTGCTAAAATGGGTGTTTTGGATACAACGACCGAACGCAACAAATCGCCAAAACGCCAAAAGTTTTTGATAGTATGAATAATCGCTGAAAGTCGTTAGAGCACGATGCCTTATCAAAAATGTAAGTTTTTGATACCAAAAGTAACAAGTCTGTAGAGACCCTTATAGACAAAAATTTAAATGTGTAAAATAATATTTATGCGAAATTTAATAGTTATAAGTAAATTCTCAAAAGGTATTATTTAAAATAAAGTATGAGAATAAGTGTAATCATTTATTTTTACATAATATTCTTACTCGCAAAAAATATTCCCGCCGTAACACTGAAACCATAAAAACCATGATAATTTAAAAAGTGAAAACTTCATTTACGGTCACTGTCAAAGGTATGTCACTATGACTTTGTCTATGTCATAGGTCTATCTATGTTATCTATGGTACGTGGAGGTGTGTTTGCTTAGTGTGTCTTTCTTCTACTTTTGTTTTTATTCTTATTTTGTAGGCTTTCATTGATTTACAAATGTGTTTGTTTGTAATAATTTAGGGTGATCTAGTGAAGTGTATGACATATCAAAAAAAATCGGGTACAAAGAAGGAACTGGTGAGTAAATTGACGTGCAAACGTCAAAAATTTTGTTGGATGCCTGGTAATAATAAAATAGAATTGCGGCCTTGGACGTTATTCTATATTGTACAAAATACTATTAGTTAATGTAATAGTCACATATTGTTTTGGTTTGCTTTCAATAAACTTCGTAAAATTACTTCCGTCGGTGACACATTGATTGCTCGCTCTGAGATGAGCTGGGTGAGCTTGTTGATAGGGAAAAGCACATACCCAGATGAACTGCTTTATGCTTTATGCTTTAAACACCCACATTTTTTATATAATTTCAAGTTATATACATTTACAAATGCTAATATTGTTCATTTGATAACCTTATTTATGTTTGTTCATATGAAAAACATACTTATTTCATCCGGAATAAGATCAACAGTAGTGGAATTTATCACAATTTAAATATAATATCTGTTCAAAATTTGTCTTCTTATACACTATTATCAGAACTGTAAAAACTAGGCTTAATGTTAAACTAGAAGTAGTACCATGTTCACAACATAGTACAAGTAAATTAGTCTACTGGCCTACTGTGTTAATCCTACAATGCTACTTTCATATAATCAGTGCATATAGAATGACATGATCTAAGCAAAGATTATAGAGATTTAATTGTAGTGTATTCTATTGTAGTGTATCACAATCGTAAACTTGTACCATCTACTACTCCCTTGATATTTATGTATGGAAGCTATTATTATATTATAGCAATATTCCAGGCCACTTATAGGATACACAGAAAGCATTGTGTGTCAAATACTCTATCCTTATAGACCTGGCATGCCTTTATCATTCATCATATACATATATTGCTTATAGAGATTTCTTCAGTATGCATGGAATCAGTTATTAAAAATTTGTAAAATCATTATTCTCTTATCAACATTAAGAAAATTGTATTGACAACATAGATGCTAATTGATAATAATAGTTGTATGTGTTGTAGCACTACACTCTTAGTTTTTTTATCTATCTATTATAAATTTTATATATTCTTCCTAAAACTGTCCAAGTTACTGTACAATTTGCTTTAATATTAGTGAATATAATGTTCTCGTAGGCCTAATTTCATGCCCATCTCATAATGTACAACACATTCCCTATTATATTTTCATCAGTGGACTTATAAAGAATCCTAATGGACATTAAGACCTCTTATGGTATGAAACATTAAAAATAATGTAAGTTAAATCCATAGTTATCTATATTGACTTATTACTAGCTGTCTACTTTAGACATGTTCATCCACATTTTATACCATATTCAATGAAATTATCATATAATTAGTTTTATAGCTGCATTTGCCTAATGTGTATCTATTATTGGTAATGCATAGTCTTTGGATATGTGTAGCAATTTGTAGTATTGTAATAAAGTTCATCTTGCAAGTTATAAGTGCAAGTCTGTAGTGCAAAAGAAATCTGATATATGTTCTATCAATAAATATTATAGGAGAGGTATGAAATTAGCACCAAATGGAACCTACTTATTGTAATCTGTGTTAATGATAAGATATCTATTATTAGTATTAGTGCTATGACTATTTTTTTAATCAGATTCACATGGTGTCTATCTCATTGCTAATATTTCTAATGTATGAATTTTTTCAATAATCTTTTGTCTATTTTAAAATCTATGAAGTATATTGTACTAAAACATCTTTTTGACTTTTTATAGGTGATAATATTTTGCCGGTGGAAGAATCATCCTGCATATATTCTGGCTGGTAAGCTGTAGTGCTTGCATTGTCTGATAACGAGTAATTTCTAGATCTTTTAGTGACATATAGTCCTTTAGGACCATACCTATGACAAATCTCAAGAACAATTTTATGATTAGATGTACAATTCTTTGTGGTGCAATGTCTACTCAACATCATATGATTTAGTTCAGTTCACTGCCATCTACAGCATAAAGAAAAATATATTTTTCTGTATACCAAAAATTTTGATGTCATATTGAAGGCGGCAATAACCATTTTTAGACAATATTGAAGTATTAACATCATTTTGTCACTCTATTAACATAATCCTGTAGAGAAATACATAAGATGCTAAATAGGGCAGTATCCCACAAAAAAATTAATGTTAAACAAAGTTTGAATCAAACCCGGCAATATCCCGTAGCCGTAGTAATTTATGTAAATGGATTAAAAATGTTAGAAATCTTTAGATATGCCATAAATATATCTTTACAATGGTATACATATTTTTCGAAAAAGATTTTTTTTTTGTTTTTTACAAAATCTAACACCGTGGATGTTGCCACTTTTGATATGAGATGACTCAATTACTCTTACTCTGTGTATAAAAAAATGTATCTATAATTATCCATGGTAAAAATTCTTACGTCAAAATATCTTAATGTCTTTATAGAAACATGAAATAATTTTCTTAATGCAATGACTAATAAGTCTTGATATAATAATGGCTTTTAGGTAATTGATATGCTGTAAAACCACATTCTAAGAAGCTTTATGAAAACATTAATTCATGTTCTATTTAACAGATGGCGCTACTCTGTACTGTAAAAGAAAATCATTATTAAATTTATACATTGTTCATAATATAAAGGCATATTAATTTTTGTACAGTATTCACATCTTTATTAAATAATTTATGTATATAGATAAGTAAGATAAGTATATAAATAGCAGGAAAACATTAATAAGAGCAAAATTTCAAACAAATTAGTCTTACTTCCTAGTTGCCTAACAAACTTCATTTTATTACCAATAAACATATATTTTTGCATATGCCTAATGGTTATAAGCGTTGGCATAATATATTTTAGATGGTATATATATTTCTGCGTGTTTTAATGTAATATTTTGCACAAGGTAAATTGTATATATAAATGGACCAAACATCTTGTAAAAAATGTGCTAGGAAAACATTTATTTCGGAGGTCTACGCAGGTTGCAATAATCAGTATTTTGCAAGGTTGACATTTATGGTACGTTGTAAATAACGACGCTATAAAATAAACGGTAACTATGTAATATTTCTTCCACAAAGCGAATCTTGTACCTAGACGTCGAGTTTACACAGTAAAATCGATGCGACCTTGCGTATTGTTACATCAAACGAGTTCCCTCGGGTTGAAGGATACTTCCGACATCCAATGGGCCTTGTACAAGTTTATCTCAAGGATCTTAGGCTCATGATAAATGAAAATCTTTCCGCTTTCTAGGCCAAGCCTGCGCTGTTCCCGGCCTGAATACGTTATAATGTGTTATCATAATTATCGCGTTTTCTATTGAGCTAAGTACATCGTTCCATTATTTTAACATAACAATAACGATTTTCAATTCGCTTTAAGAGTTTTCTTGTATTTGTCAAATCTATATCGCATATTTTGATTTGTTTTTACTAAAGTATGTAATCAACAACAAACAACAACATCAACCTATCTAAGTCCACTGCTGGACGTAAGCCTCCACTAATGAGTTTCATCGCGCCCTGTCCTCGGCTTGTCGCATCAAGCATCTGCATTCAGTCTTTCGCAGATCGTCATCCCACCGAGCCAAAGGGCGTCCTACACTACGTTTGCCGAGTCGCGTTCTCCATTCTAGAATTCGCTTATGCCACCGATTGTTAGTTCTTCGGCAGATATGGCCAGTATGTAATCAATCCACAGTAATATTATAAATATGAAAGTGACATCGTGTTATCTATTTGTGTTTTACGTTTTAATTTTAAAAAAAAAACGCAACATTATATCTGTAATCGCCGAAGTGGTAAGCAGACGTGTGTGGAACCCTTTGAGGAATAAGAGAGGTTTTTTTTACTATTAAGAAAATACCATTTCGTGAACTGACTTTTCAATGCTGGGAAGGAATATTTTAAATATGATTCTCCTTCAAAAGTTGTTTAAGGGCCATTAAACCATTTTAATTGTTTAATATTCCACTTAGCGAAATTTAACGTTTTGCTTATGCGACGAGAGCGCGGCTATAAATATGCACACATGCATACATGCATATGTACGCTCACAAACGTATAGAATTATTGTTTTGAGTTCCTCTAATAAACCTCTAATAAGTAGTTTTTCAAAATTATCCTGTATTTACAGACATTGTCCGATCCGTTACACGTTTATAACTATTATAGATATATATACATCATTCACAATGGTCAATAAAACGACACTTACTTTTATAACTTAAACGAAACGTACTCATGTTTAAGAATCATGAAATGACATTCTTTGAATTACATGTGAGTATTATCGTTCGTGACTTGTTAACTGTTAAGTTTATCGCCTTCACCAGCCCTCAATATTGTAGATTTCCGTCGCCAATACAACTTGAACTGACTAGAGAACGTTGGATCTATTGCTCGATAAGTTATCACGTTTTTGTTATCTCATTTGTCATCGCCGTGCTACGTACTAATTCCGTACGTGCAATGTGTTACATACACGGTACGCTTATCAACTACATATAATATATTATGTAGTTTTCTAACGGGAAATATCGTACTTCGCAAATAGACACAAGTTTCTGGTAACTTAAAAAACCGTACGTCAAAATTTCCAAATTTTTTGTTGATTTTACCAAATATTTTTTGTAAGAATTTATGAATTGAGGCTAAATTCTAGGTACATAAATGTGTTTTATCGTCCTAACCAAAAACAAGCGAAAACCTAAAATATAATGTATCTAATGAGGACAATAATATCTGTTATAAAGAACTTTCCATATCATTTTATCCTAAAAGCTTGTCCTACTATGCAATAAGATAATGTATACCCACGCCGATTTCGGGGACTTCTCCGTCCCATCATCGAGTATCTGACCTAAGTAGGTAAAGAGAGATCTTGGTCTACCTACGAGAATGATAAATATAGAAGAAACGCACGTTAGGTTTGTAAATATTGGGTTGGGAGCGTTTAGAGTTCGGCGCTCTCTGTCTGACCCATAAGGAACCGGGGAAGACAATAAAACAATAGTAATAATAAATGTATGATGTTAATAACATTAAAAAACTGGATACTTTCGAACAGCTACTATAGGTCAATTGAAATAAAAATGGCATTTGAAGTTCTGCTGCAATTTTAAATGTCATATAATAATGTTTATTAAGTATGCGTTTATTAAAATTCGCATTGGAATCTTAAGATATTATTGAATTGTTGTATTATGACCATTTTGGTTCAATCGCTGATGATAGAACGGAGGATCATATAATATTCTATATGTTGTTGGTGAGTATCCACATTGATTTACTGTTTCAGATTTAACAGTTACACGTTTTTCTTTAAACTCCTGAAAATATAAATATCGAATTGTGTAAAGTGTGAGAATCGTGTAAGGTACATGTAAATAAACCTGTTTCGCAAGATCTCGTATCATCCCACACGATTTCGTATCATCTTGCTAAAATTATACTTTTCATCTTCAATTTAAATTCTTGAGATAATAGAGAGAGTACATTGAACAAATTTGTTGGTCGGCTGAACAGTCATGGTGTGTTTTCCTTTATCAGACTTATCGGTGACTGTGTTTGTTTGTTACAAATACTTTTTGTATTGTGCAATAGTACCAAATATCTCCATCCTTACAGACTTGAAATGTTTCTTTTGCATTCATAACTGTCGTCATAGTCGCCTGCTGAATTCGAATACTTTTGAATTCCTCATCAACTAATATAGAGATCGATTTGGTCGAGATAGAAGAGTCTCGAGTCTTCCCTGACACCTACATCTATCAACATTCACATTGTACAACTGTTTTGTCATTATTTTAATTTGTCATATATTCAACACGTCCGTACCATTGGAGGAACCATTTCTCATTTCCACAATAGTACTATTTCGCGCAAAGCATCTTTCTTAGTTCTTTATTACGAACGCCGTCGGCGAGTGTCAAGACGCATATGCGGCTTAATGATCTCATCTCGATTGCGTTTATTTTGCTTTCACCCTCTTCCTGACATATCCAACTCTCGTTTCCATAATGGAAGCTCAAGCGTTGGCAACTAGCTTCGTAAAGCTCTAATCACTGTTGCCAACCCCATCACACACTCTTTCTACGTCAGGCCTCCTAAAAACACATACAAGGTATACAATCTCATCCATTTGTTTCAGCAATTTACATCATCTATCATCACCCTTGCATTAATTGTTGAATCATTCAATCTTTTAAATACCAATGCATGTACATTGTATTTTAAAACTTATTATATTTATATGTGAAATTCTATCACCGAGATTTGACAGCAAGAAAATGCCATTAGACATTAAATACGCCTTCATTGCCCTTATTTTAAGCTTTGAAATACTTTAAAGTTTACGGTATTGCACAAGAATTAATAAGTGAATAAATATACATGTAGTGACATTTTTAAAGAGTGAATCAACAGCATCTTGATATTGTACTACGCACTTGATATTATAAAAGATATTTTTTATTTTAATTTCAATGTATCATCCGAAGTACATGCGCTAACAATGTGCCCTCTTATTGCCGGGTGGCATTCTGTACCGGTCAACCTTGCTTCTCATCGTGTAACAAAGTTTTACTCTTTAGATATACATATTTATATCTACCGATCGATTGTGATCGATGGAATGTTAAAGTATTCCAGTCTATGCATTTCCATGAGCATATAAGTTGGCGTTATTATAACTCACATTGATCGCATTTGAGGACATGCGGGCTGTCGGCTGTCCGCTGTCGTCCATCCCGAGGCCGTCGACCTCATGCGCCCTGGACGCCCTGCATTATCGCATCGTGCCGTGTGCTTCCAATATAGCGCCATGCCGTGATACTTGATACTTCGGCTATTATTTTTTCCTTTTATATTTTCGTATTGCCCATCGCACTTATCGAGCTTTACATTTAGCTTGTAAGTTTGTCATTGTATTTATCGCAGGTATTGTCATTTCAAGGGCTGTACACCGATAAGTTTAGTTTAAAGCCATTTACCCTATAGTACTCTCTACATTGTGCAGATGATCGTCGTACTAATTTGTAATGATGGCGACATCTAATGCTTGTAAATAATGTAATAATATAATTACTGTTTTATATCAGTTCATAAAGAGACTTGCATTTCAAAAGCATGTATTCATAGAGATTTTGTACGTAGAGTAGGGGAACCAGCCTAAAATGTGTCTATCGAAAACAAAAGAGAAGGAAATTAGGCTTTGTTTTGTTTTTATTTTCATATTAGGTGAATTATCATGCAGCCATGATTCCTTATATTATATCGCACTGAATAGTTTTCTATATTTTTCAATTACTGTAATTTTATATTTATAATAACATTTAGTTTTATTACATTAGCGATTAAGTTTTATAAATGTCAAAAGCTGTTTAACTGTAATTAACTCGTACATTGAGAATGCGTAACAAACGACCATAGTATCGATAGGCTTTTAATTGAATTTTTGGAATTTACTATTTATTTACTTTGTCATCGCGTGAACATTAATAGGTCAAACGAGATACACTTTTGTTTGCCTGGGTTACAATTGTATTTTCGTTTAATCGCGATCTATTTAGTTAATCCACGCCTCATTAAAAATTACGACTTTTGAATTACTTAATTATGTTTATGCTTTCAGATTTGGGGGAACAAAATTATGAATAATATAATTAACGAGTTATGTACGGAAGTCTATCATCAATGAAATTGTTAGATATTTCTTATTAGTGTTATTAATAACAACATAAAATACCGTACCCAGAACAGGTCCCTGTAGCATGACATTAGTAATTAGGCAACCTATCGGATGAATCATGGCAAGTTGTGTAGTGCAAATCAGGTTATCGATTTGTGGTACTGTATACCGACAGGCCGGGCGTCGACCCTCATGGGCACAGCGAATGCACTATTGCGTCGGTTTATTGCACTTTTAACAATTAGATGACCAAAAGGGCTTTAATCTAACACATCCTCTAATTGTTACATACATTATTGAAGGCACACATGTAAAATTCGATTAGTATAACTTTCATATTTCCAACAACTATTCCGCCAGTTAAAAAATCCACAAAACTTCCAAATATTTATCACACGTTATGTAATTTATTTATTAATTTGACAACGTTTAGATACTTTATAAAATAAATGATAGAAAATAAGATGCCTGCAGATGATACTGTTGTCGACGTAATTTTACTGGCGTATCAATTCTGGTCAATTTTCGAACGGAAACTTTTTGTTGAAGTGCGTTTCTTATATAAGATGTTACGCAGGACGTTTTTACAGTACAATTAAAAAAAAAATTGTATTCTGACTATCTCTAATTTACTCTGCTTAGATTTATCAGCTAAGTAGAAATCGCACATAACCCTGTGCC
>DWEC01001359.1:0-13577 GCA_018245735.1 Microceris miodesmiata | reverse complement strand
TTACACTGTGAAAGTAGCTAAAGTAAACGAGCCTAGCAGTGGCTAAATCAGTAAGTTGTCTAATTTTCTTCACAGCAGTATTGAGTTAATACTATGTATTCTATTAATAATCATTCAGTCGGAACGTTGGACTAATTTAATACTGTGTATTCGATCAATTCTGTCAATAATCCTTCAGTAGGAACGTCGGACTGAGTTAATCATGTGTATTCAATCAATTCCAACGAAAATCCTACAGTCGGAATGTTGGATTGGTTTGATACTGTGTATTCAGTCAACGCTAATAATAATCCTTCAGTCGGAACCTCGTATTGAGTTAATACAGTGTATTCTGACAATAATCCTTCAGGCGGAACTTGAATTGAGTTAATATGTACTGTGTATTCGATCAATCCTATCAATAATTAGTCGCAACGTTAGACTGAGTTAATAGTGTGTATTCAATAAATTTCAACGCAAATCCTGCAGTCCAAATATTGGATTGAGTTGATACTGTGTATTCAGTCATTGCTATCATTAATCTTTCAGTCGGAAAATTGAATGTGTTAATACAGTGTATTCAGTCAATTCTAAAGATGATCCTCTGGTAGCAACGGGAATTTGAGTGAATTCAGTAAGTTCAGTCAATTCTTTCAACAATCCTTCAGTCGGCAGGTCGCATAGCACCCGTGTGTACGGAGCGCGTGCGAATATCGCTATCGCAGCGTCAGGCGTGTGCGCGGTCACCTTGCGCGTCCTCGCACATGTCGGACGAATAGAGGTGGCGTTCAGTTCCGCGTATGCTCGCTCGTTTGTTAGCTAATGTTTATTTGCGTAGCTTCTGCACACTATAGCCGCGCGGTATAATCCTTGTAATCTGCGAACTTGCAATCTTCAACGTGTAACTGTGTATAATTTTCGCTTTTGTGTACTATAATCGCTAAATGGGGTGACCTTCTTTCGCGTGCCTGGGACCTTCCGATTGATAAACAATGTGGAACGTATTATTAAACTATGGTGTGATTATTTTGTTCGATCAAGGTCTCATCCATTTCGAGCCAGTGATATTATAATGCTGTAAGATTTCTTATCTACAAAACAATTTTGCGACGATAGTATTCAAATTAAAAGTCGAATCCAGTAACGAGTTCGGGATAACCCGTCCTAATCTTTTGTTAGCTTAATAATAAGTATATCATCAATTTAACATTTTGAATGTCTTATCACAACCGCACAAGGCCACTGAAAACGTAATAATTTAAAATTTCGTTAGTAAAATTGCACCAAGTGTTATTTTATAACACGTCTTATCAGTTGTAATGTAATGTGATTGTATTGTTAATATTATTGATTATGAACAATAGGTACTATCGCAATGAAAACACGTTTTAATAATGCTCATACATTTACAGTAAATATGAAAGGGAGTGTACAAAATGCGTTTTGAGCTTAGCGCATCGCTAAATTAACTTTTGAAACGTTGCCGTGCAGATTGTATAATCTGTACTTGAATTAGAAAATTTTGCCAACGTAAAATATTATATAACCGCGCTCTCCATTCTTACTTATTATTCAATTACTGTTACCGGGGATGGATTTTCTCATAGTTAAATCTTAGTGAAAAATAGGTGCATAGTTATAAAATAATATTGTATTGCCACGCCAGCTTTACGGGATAAGCAGAGAGCACCGAATGTCAAATTTGTTTATGCTTACAGACCTGACGTGTTTCCTAAAAATGTAGATGAAGGATATATGTAAGTGTCTTCAAGTGGTAATTACTGCATGTGACCGTGTGCGATGGAAACGGTCAGGTTTGACATTGAACAGTTATTGTTACAAATTACAACGGTCTGAGACTATGGCGGCTCGGGCGGCCTTGGATGTATCGTATGTTTGATTATTTCACACGTCAAACCTACAAATGAGTAAATCAAATCTATAGTTACATACAATTTGTTACTAATAGCATGTCGTTTAATCAAATTTATAGGTAAACAATGAGCAATGATAAGATTAGCCAAAATAGCCAATATTTTAACGTACGATTCGATGTTCCATTGTTAGATGTTTAATATTGATCAAGTTGGCGAATTTTACCCTGAGCACGATTTGTAAAAAAATATTTTCTCAAACAAAAATATAATTTTAGCTACTTTTTAAATTTTTGGGCAACTGGCTCAAAAACTAGCAATAACCATTGATCCATTTTTAAAATTGACCAAAATATTTATAATTTTGCTGTGATTTTCTTTCTGTTGGTAGTTTTTATTGATTTATATGTATTATATTTTATTTCATTTCAATCAATCCAATATCATATATATTCTTAAAGAAATTTACCTGTAGCCTATCCATCATAGTATTACGACCTTTTTTCTATAAGTAGGTATAGTGTAAAGATAAAATGTTGACGTCGTCTATATACTTTAAAGTATTATTATAACGCTGACGTATATGTGACGACAAAAAAATATTATACTACTCAAGTTTTTGCAATAATCGTTGTCATCAATAAATCGTAAACGTGGACCGTGCGCACAGGTCGTGAGATCAAAAACCCAAGTTTATTAGTAAATTTGTTGTGACATTATCAGTTTTTTTGTGTAAATAAAATATTCTCGGCATGTACTTAACATTTTCCTCTACTCACATTCGTCTTAAATAAAAAAACCTAAACTGTCAGAATTCCCGCACAAACATATTTCCTTCAATGCGTATTAAATGTATAATATAAACATTGGAAATTGAGCAAAAAAACCGGTGAGCACTAGTTGAATTTGTTTATATAAAAAAGTGAAAGTATGCTTCAATGAATATATTGTAGTGCTATACATGGTGCTCGTTACTTGTAAGTTGTATGTATGAGTATTTACGTTTTCTATAGCGTAATTCTATGCGTCCAGATAATGGACAGGTGGGCCGGTTGCCAGTTTTATAAAAGTAACAAAAACGATATAAAAATAATGATGGTCTGTGATAATTATAACTCTAAAATGTCAAAATAATTTCAAGGTACACCGCTCTATACGGTTGGGCTAGCGTTTTTAATTTTAGTACTCTGGGATTTCAGCCCTTGACAACAACGCACCAAGGATACTTGGAATGAGGTCAAGGTTTTAGGGTTTATTTCCTTGTGTAAGCTGCTTACTGTTTTAACGTAGGAATGATATTACATTTTACAATGTGTATTTAATACTAATTGTTGCCATGTTTCCTCGCTCGCTGGTTGTAAAGTAATTTTGTACGTTTTAATTTCGCGAGAAGTTATCGAAAGAAGCACTTAATAGCACATCAAATGCGAAGGTCTTTTGATTCAAAACTAGTTACATCCATTTGTTTATGTGAATCTAAACATTAAGTTACTGCTTCGGCGCCAGGTACATAGATGCATGTTTTGCACAACTTTATACGCATTTACTAATTCTTAACAATATTCCAAACTTACCTGTAACATATTTTGGTAGTATTACAGTATGAAATATATTTTCCACATGCAATATATAATTTGCTTATATGTAATATCTGGGCCTGTATAGAGCGCTTTATTAAATAGGTATTGCCAGGAATTAAATATTGTTATTTTTTATTAACCTATAATGAGTATCTCAATTAAACAAAAGTCTCCCCTCTGTCAAATCAGGTCTTTCGATATATTGCTAGCATAAAACAGTGTTTAATATATGCATATACGATACACATATAATAGTATCAATAATATTATTAGATACTACCGTGACCTTAGCATTAGTTGCAACAAATTAAAATATTTGTTGCATATTAACATTGTAATGGAATAATATAGAAATGGTAACAATGTCATGTTACACATAGAATGTACGAGTGACTTTGCCTCGCATATTCAATTAGTTATCTATAAAAATCTTGGCATCGCAGTTACATTGAGTTGTTAAGTGAAGAAGTTTTTCTTTCTACCTTTAAAAAGGACTCTTGAAATCGCAGCTAAGTTTAATTTTCGATTGCATTGCTAGAAGTGATATTGTTGTATAATGCTATATAGGTTTTATTTGCTGCGCAAGATTATTTTAAACTCCTAAACTTAGACCTTTTGTCTTCTTTTTTCGAAGAAAATGGCAAACGAGCAGGCTGTGGTGTCAGTAACTTCGAATGGGAACGGGAATAGAATTATGAGTATCGATTATTTCATTTATTGATAAACTTAACATCACCCCTATAATGCCCGAATGGGTAGCCAGGGTAGTATAGTACACTCCCATGTTCCACCAGTTATGTTGACGTCCCACAATGGAATAGGTGGCGAGCTGATCACATTCGTTTACTGATGATTTTTAATAAAACCATTTCGTAGTGTTATTACTAGGATTATTAATGTAAGTTAATGAATGTATATGGTAGCGGGAGCGCTGGTAGAATTTAGCTGTCTAATGGAATTCCACGTTGGGCACAATTATGTTGATACTATTAAGCATAACATGGTCGCCTTTGAGATATGTGTACAATTGATTTTTTAAATTATATTATCTCTGTTATATTTTAATCAGTTGCCAGACATCTGTCGTGGAGTTTATAAACTTTATAATGTTCAGCATTGTTCATTCACAATATAAATGATACTTTTTTTTCTATAAAATACAGCATTTATATTATTGACCCTAAAAAAATATCAAATCAACGAAGCAGAAATAATGTTTAAAATTATACTCAACGCCGAAAAAATACTACAATGTCCTACCCAAGCTGAGCGAAATTCGTCTTTTGTACGCCTTTGTTTTTCTGAGCAAATCCATTTACGCGAGTTGAAATATTGCATTAAAGATGGATGGATATAGGTGGATAATTTGCCCGCTGTAAACAATCCGTCCTTCAAGCCAGCCCAGTCGAGGACCCTATTGTCGCTTCGTCCTCAGGGCGTCTGACTCATTGCACGCAGTCGTCGTTAAGAGGGCATTGCTCACTTGGTTACTCCCCTCTGGCGCGAGCGCTGCATCAATGAGGCATTGCTTGGGAAATAAACTGGCTCGCATACTCTGTACGTGCACACCGTGCAGCGATCAGGACTTGCATTGTTCTACGCTTCTGTATCAGCATTATTCCGAGTCCATTGTTTACGCACAAGCGTTTGCTTTATATTATTCATTGTTTTTTTTGTGTCGTTCGCCAATGACACATTGTCACCCCGTTTAACTCAATTAGGCGCACGAGGACGTGTGCATGGAATTTTAAACCGCCATTACCTCATATTAAAAATCATTGACGTTGTTGTTCCATTAGAAATATTATACGAAAACGAGATTTATCCTATTATTTATTAATCATCGACGCGATCATGGCGCAATAGCAACTGAATGCTATGTTGTTTTTCAAATTTCGAACGCCACGATTTCATTAAGAGATAAGTGTTCCAAATGCGCCTAACCTAAAATTCTAACGGTAGATATACATGGCGACGATGGTTTTAAATATAGAATTAAGATACCAGCAGGTCGGATGACATCTATAATAAGACCACGGGAGACCGATGATACGTACTGTGGGATTGCGTTTACGGGTTGTTGACTTTGCCATCCATTAGAGATGCTAAGATGTGATGATAGTCTTTTTGTATTAATCTCATCGACAATACAGGTTAGTTTAGATTACTGATATCATTAATAAAACAAGTATTGCCGACCAGTTCGTTAATCACAACCTACCTGATTGTAATAATAATAATCACATCACCTCTTTTGTCGTTCCACCAATTAACAAGGGTATCCTCTAGTGATGTGAACCTTTAAGGCCATTCAAGACCATTAAAGTCTCCTAACGATGTTCTCTTTCTCCGTCACCGAAAAACCACCGAACACTAACTAAATTCATCGTACCTATTAATGCTACACTGAATATATGTATATTATTAAGTAAATATCTTAAATACCAGTCGAACTGTTGCTAACAAATATTTTAATATTCTTATCTACAAATCGCCTGTTTGTTCAGTCTGTAAAACCCAAAATTTTGTACCTATCGCCTAAAACAATTATTATTCGTAGTCTTGTAAAATGCCATTAATATAACTCTGTGTGCACATAATACATTACTAAATGAGTTCCTTATCGTGCGGCTACAAACGCATTCCGAAACACGCGGTAATCTCAAATTAATTTGCTAGTTAGATAAAGTTGTTACTTGCTGTATACGAAAATTGTTCTTTAAATACATTTATATTGGCAATACACTCACCTCCTACTCCATGGTACGTATAACATAACTGGTGAAAATGGGAGTATTACACTCCTCTCTGGCCAACCCTTCTGAGAAATGTAGGCGTGATGTCACTTTACTATTATAGTCACCCGAGACAGTTCTATATTTAAATTAAATAAATACGTATCTTGGAACGTCTCCACATACGGCCATAAGATCCAAAATTAGTCAGACTGTGCTATTGTGGCCAGACAGCTGATCACCGTACATTATGAGAAATTCGCACTAATATAGATATTTTTTATAGCTCAGATGTATGCTGAACACAAGTATCAGTTGTAACAGATACTTGTGTTCGGCACAAAAATATTTGGCTCGGACAGTAATCGAACCCTTGACCCCCGGTTCAGCAGTCAGTTTTATTAAGAATTGGAAAACGGGCCAGTTATACGGTAAGTTTATGACTCTTTTCATAATACTATGAGACATAATGTGTTCAAAAAAGTTTTCTGCAATTATACGCGTGTGTATACCGTTTCTTGTTTGGTCTAGTAAAAAAATTACATTAAGACCACAGTTGATAGGGAGGCACTGGCTAGATCTAGTGCCTGCTCGCTTACAATTAGTCATTTTCCAATCGTTTGCTCTTTAAGATGTAAATTGCATTGTTATGTCGCTTAAAGGCGAGCTTCCTACGTAATCTTGAGATTTCTCCTTGCAGGAAGTAATGCGAGCCTCTTTCATGGTCTGCTTGATGCGGTAGAAATCTGGTTTCTCAACAATTGTTCTGTGACCTTCGCTCTGTTACATGGCAACTTACCTATCCAGGAAAATTTTAATCAGGATAAAATTACGTTTGCATATTCGTTGTTGGTTAAATTAATTGTGTTATATATATATTAATAATATTATCACCATTTTTATAGTATAATATTATTACCGTTTAATATTATTACCATTTATAATATTTTTACCATTTATAATATTATTACCACTACAACATTCTTACCATTTCTGTTATATATTAATAATATTAGTTATTTACCATTAATAATCCCAATCCCTTCTACCTATTATCGGGAATAAGTCTATTCCAGTTACATGTCTGAAGGATGAGTTTTCTTTAGAAATAGAAATTTTCCGTATGATTAATTTAAGAAATCTTTCCGTTTCATATAATTATAGTGTATTCACGTGTGTATACATCAATGATTAATGAAATAAAATAAGAAATAGTTCAAACAACCTTGTTATGTATTACTTGGCAAGTGATTTGATGTGTCAGATGATCACTCGAACACCGTTTTTATCGTACACAGCATTCGAGAGTACAGTAATAACCAATATTAGATTGATGTCAATTTCGACTATTGTTAAAAGTAATGGGAACGGTTGACTGAAAACGAATGTAGGTCGGTCGGGCCGCTCCATTTGCTTACAGTGGCAAATTCGTCGGTCGACCTCGGCTGCACGGTTACGCGTGCGATAACTTATCAGAATTCGTGTGAAAAACTGACCACGTACAAACATTGATATAAAAATGCTCTACACGTAACCTGTAATCCAATGATGGTTTTTACACGTCAACTTTGTATCGCGGCTGATACCAATTAAATTTGTTCTCCGCAAAAGCCATTAAATTATACATAATGTTTGTAGTTACGCAGCGATTGCCGACCTTATTCATGTTCCGACAATCTAGTCCCTAGCATCCACGTCTTCCGTTTCTGGGTCACAACAATTAATAAAATTATAGTAACCTACTTTATTGAGTGCCGTGACAGTTTCCTTTTTGCGCGATTGCGTAGGTGGGCCTGCGTTATTGTTACACTGAGTGTGTTCTGGTCTGTGAGTTTTTTTATCTCAACGGCTTATTCAAAATTTACATGAATCAGATCAACTAGCCACAACAACCTATGGCCTCTGACACTCATGTACTCGAGTTGAGGATATCCGCTTGACCCTGATCATATATAATTTTCGAGTTCGACTCACTTCGGATCTGAAGGATTTATAAAGTAAACTGAAAATTAAATTATTTCCGGCATTTCGCTGCGAACGTAAACGCGGTGGCGTTTAAAAAATCCAGTTTAAAACTTCATGACTGACATCATCATAGCTCTGATGACAGCGTGATACAATTTTAGCAAAGGCGGTTGACAGTTTGATTATTTCTGAATCACGAATTTAGTCTATAATTGCAAATACGATCCCATACTGTGTTAAACGTGACGAATTTACATGAATCCGCAATTTTATGTTTTAAACATTATAAGTATGTGTTTATAATTATATTATTATTCCGTTTGATGTGTATTGCTTAAATCATGTTTTAAAACATCAACGTTACTGACAGCACGTACTTTATACGAAATATTTAAAAATTATGATACGTAAACTGAATTATCGGGTACGTATTATTATTATTAATAATCCGTAAAAACAAAACGTGCTCTAATGATATATACTTATACATGTATTAAAACTAACTGAGCAGTGTCCGTACGTCAGCTTTATGTGTATTTTAAATATCGAATTAGTCATGATTATTAGAACATACCAAATCCAAAATTATGAATATCTTTGTCTGTCTATCTGTTAGCGTATCAAGCGGAAATGACTACATTGATTTGGACACATTTAATCTTATAGCTTGTTCAGCATAGCAACAGTTAGGAACTCTATTCATTATCCTGTATAGTACTTACAGGTTGGGCAGAGATACATTTTTTATATCACATTAAGCAAAAACAAAATAGTTTTAAATGTTATGTTCTTGTATATTTTACTTACAGTAATTGTAATGCGTCGATATTGCAAAATGCAGTATCATGCTTATCAAACGCATGTTCTGTGAACATTTTAATTTGAGAAATATGATATACAGAACACATGTAACGTATAACACTCAATACGGATTTTAAACACTCACTATCGTTTTGATCGTTCTATTTTTAATTTTGAATGCTGTAAATTATTATGACGAAGTGTGATATACATCATATTTGCCCGAAAAGTATACATATATGTACCTGATTTTATTTATTATTATATGTACCTTATTTATTATTATATGTACCTTAATCAGTAAATTTTTTCTGTAAGTTAAGCTTACTGTAAAATTTTGTACGCAACTGATATGTACGATTCTTGCACGAGCTTTCTCCTGGGGCATAGAAGCCAACAATCAATTGGGTTATCTCTGGCGGAATTATGTATAAGGAGTATTATTTATCGACAAGTTTAAAAAACAATATCCCGAAGCTGACGTGAAGTGAACCAGGCGCGCGCGACTAGTGCGAACGTACGTGATTCAAAGTGCTAACACTCGTTGTTATGTTTTTTTTTTGTAAAGGCTACGGCACACGATACACTGCATCTGTAAAGCAGAATATAAACTGGTTAGAAAGTTTACGATGTGTCACCGTTTATTTTGTATAGGGCTCGATTATAATATCCTTATCATATATTTCCATAATAAAATAATCATAATATTGTTATTTTCATTCATTATTTTTTTGAATTCTTGTTATTATTTTCAAAAGTTCAGATATTAGTGAGGTAATTAATTTTCCTATTTAATAAAATCTCCTCCTTTAATAAGTAGAAGTAAAACTCGGTCGTAAAACCTGACATAGTACCTCGGTTGGTGTATGAGAGGTTTCAATATTGCATGTCCTTTTTGAAATTTACGGCCCGACTGAGGCAGCTTGTCGATAGCAGCTTGCGGGGTTTCATTGTGTGCAGGGTTGGGGGTACGCCCGATCCGCGCAGCTGCTGTTGCGACATTTTAGTCGTGTCTACCTACATCTAGCCGATTTTATACACCAACCAGAACAAATAAATGAGATTATATTTTGTTCCCTAACTCATTATGAAGATGGAAATTTGGTTAATAGAAACTTGCATTTTCGAAGCTTACAGTCTCTTAAGTATCAGTTTCATCAAGAGTTATAACGATTCACTGTGGATAGGGCTCTCCTCTCAGGGTTTGTAGAGATAATGCCATTGTCTACCACGCTGGCCAAGTGCAGGTGGGCAAACTTAAAGTGTCTAGTTTCAATTAATTCGATCAACATCGTTACTGAAATCATAGCCATGTGAGTATGATAGGCTCTATCTACGTTTTAATGGCTGTCGGCCACTTGTAAATTATTTGCCGAGCACGGTTACGGCCTACGATAGGCGAACACCGCGAACAAAGCGGCCGCACGCGAGCCGCCAACGGATGCAGTGCGATGATGAAATTGACACAGATTCTAACGCGTATTTGGTAATCAAACTACACTTCGTAAAAGTCTCGTAGGACGTATCTCGCACCTACCTACCACTTAGAGATGACCAGATATTTTCATGGCGTTCGTTTTGTAACATTACCGCGTAGCAGCTTCTGGATAAATATTAAAAACTAATGAATTTTAAACGCAGTCACTACGCAAATGTGATTCTAATATATTCATTTTATATAATTGTCCGATGCAGTTGGAGTGAATCATTCGATTTCGTGGAACTCTATACGATTCGCCGCTCTACACATTTGATGGCACCGAAACCTGAAATGTACTTAGTTCAGTTTAAATAACGTTAAGTCTTCTTTTGCCAAATCGTCATTGTTCGCGAACGGGCTCGGTGCGCACGTACTGGAACGAAATTGTACTCGTGTCCCAGTTTTGGGATGCGAAACTGCGATCGTTGATTGGTGTATTACGAGGTTGCTACATTTTCGCCTTGCATTCTATTCCATGAGAATTTGCAGGTATTGCCTACTGCCACCTATCGGTCACTAGGTCGCTCGTTGGCAATATTATAATATAGCTACGCTAACGAAACGTACATATCTGCATTCGAAACGTTCAGTTAGTGAAATCGTTTTCGAATTTTCTAACGTCATGTCCGTTACTGAAACGTTATAATATAAGGATTTCTAATACTTACATTATACGTATTACAATGTATTTAACATGTGAGCAAATTTCTTAAGGCCGCCGCAAGAAACCTTGCATCCAGACCGCATTGTAGTCGCCCTTGCGGTCGCGCGGCGCAACCTATTTTCCGGTCTTTTGTCCAATAAACAATATCCAAAACTTACATTGCGTTACATCTCTATTGCAACTTCGGTTTAGGTGTTATTAATATCAATCCAGTTACAGCACAAACAAAAAACATATTTCGTTTTGAAAAAAAAAGTACGTGCAATTGTACTAGTGGACAGGCACTTGAGATTCTCATAATTGTAGTAGACCTTACAAAAGGAACGTATGTTTCGGGGTTTCCTGCAATGTAATCAGATCTAGACGTTTTATTTAAAAGACGTTAGTAAAACTTCTCAAAATTACTAATAAGTTAAAATAAACATTGTCCAAAATAAAGCAATCCCAATTCAAAATATAGGAAAAGCTAAAATGTTGTCTGACATTTTTGAAGGTATTTAAAACTATGCATTTTAAAAGTTTACTTTGATTTAAAATAACATCTCGTCAATGACGCAGTTAAAATATACACACCTGAGAGACGGGTCCTTCCCGGACATGCCTGGCTGGCTACCACCCTATTGTCGGAGTCCACTACATAATGCCGCCGGCTCCAGCTACGTGCGCTTGGAAACCAGTTTAGTCACAACAGGATGTTTTAGCCTTGAGGTGGAACGTTTTTTATGAAAATGAAACTGCAAAAATCAACGCCCCTTTAGTTCTCATTGAGACCCGATATAAAGATTTATAAAATGTATGCTTTATAAGCAAAATTAGGACATATTAAATTTGGTATGTGTTTAATGACGTTATTCTCCTGATTATTGGTGTAATTTATACTGTTTTATCAAAAGGAATACAACACAATAAATGATTCAATACAGTATCAATTTAATATAGATTTAAACGCGTTGGTGGACCATGTTATGTAGATGGCATATTATCTTTGTGGTAATGAGATATTATGTTTGTGTGATGCAGGCTCGGGTCAGGCAGCGAGTGCGGCGGTGGAGGGTCCGGCGGCGGCGCGCCCGCTCCGCAGTCGGCGCGGGTGTCGTCGAACGGCGCCGGCGGGATGGCCGTGAGCCGCGTGCCCAGCCCGCTGCACGACGGCAACACGCCCGTCGCCGAAAATTGGTGCTTTACACAGGTTCAATATAATCATTATGTACAATATAATACATTACACTTTATTGCAAATCACCAAACATAATATACCTTATACTGCAGACAAAGTTGGGCAAGAACAATAGGAGGTTATATCGCTAAAAGAGCAATCTCTTCCAGACAATCTGAACTGCAGGAACTCAATTTTAACAGAGGAAAAAAAGGATGTATGATACATCGATAACGCGAATTTTGATGGAAATAGGTGCCCATAGAGACCAATACTCATCTATCTTAACAAAATAGGCCAGATACTGATTGTTGAGGGAATGAGAAGTCCCGAAAACCGGCATACATTTACGAAGAGATTGATGAATGCAGTCCGCACGTCAGATCTTAAAGGCATTTGAAACTTTGTGCTCTGCCTGCCTCGAAGAGGACCTGACCTGTTGATGAAATAAAATTCTGACTTTTAGAGTTTATAAGCGTCGTCAACGTTTTAACCCGTTTATAGCTAAACGAACCCCCGGCTTCTCTCTTTAAGTATAATTGAAAAAAGGATCAATATTACGATAAGTTGAAAGTAGGTATTTACCAAACAAGACAATTAAAGACTGACTGCTTTGTTGGTCGAATGGTTGCACGTGCAACTACCAATGTGGGGGTCCCGAGGGGCTTAACTCACGTACGTCTTTCGGGATAGACCGACTATTTTCGGACCTGTATGAGGTCCTTCCTCATGAGCTCCAGTCGGGAGCTTAAGCCGGTACATTTATAACCATGTGTATAAACACTCACGAAACACTTTCCGTATTAATATAACGTACAATACAATCGAATATGTCGCTAACCGTTTATACTACTTAAACGTAACATCACGCCTGTAGTCCCCGTTGTTCTAATACAATTAATTGACTATAATCACACTCATTAATAATTCGTTATATAAGGAGAGCTCCAAGATATCGCTATTTGCTTATAAGGTGCCGAAGACCATAATATACTTTATCTCGTACGCGCACATTGTGCTAATATGATACTAGGAAGTAAACAGACACTTCGCAATGTTTACCTACGTACATACGTGTACGGTGTACTAAGGAAGACGACTCGGACACGAGTTATGGCAACACGATAATAATATGCGAATTTGTTAAGTAAAAATAAATTGTTATTGCAACTCGATCGAATCCGCGTCCCGATGATGCTGTCGCTGTTATTGGGTTTAAAAGAATCGTTTTACAATATAAGGCCGTACAGTATCATTGATCGTACGTGGCTGGCAGTGTTTCGTCGTTCCTCTACTTATCTATTTAGGGAAATACAGGCGTGATGTTATGTTATGTTAAAAAA
>DWEC01001358.1:0-13579 GCA_018245735.1 Microceris miodesmiata | reverse complement strand
CCATCTTGTAATCAAATTAGTAGATAATAGTGCGACTGATTTTGATCACAATAAAATTATCGACGTACATATGTACAAGCCTATGTCCAGCAATGGACTGAGTTAGGCTGAAGATGATGATAATGATGACAGAATTGTAGAATTTAAAATATAGTTATAACTCGCTGTTACAATTTGACACTTTCATATTCCTGCATAGACTTCACGTTCGAAATGAAATAAATTTAATATATTTAACCTGAAAGCTTTTAATTCACTTGTTACCTTTAAGAAGCTAAGACAATAAATGAGATTCTGTTTACGGTGTTAGCAAGGAAATCTTAATCCGAAATGATTTGTTGGACTTACCCCACAAATTCCACGAGCGAAACCCATTTAATCAGAATCGCAAGAACAATGGAGTAATCAGAAATAATATAATTTCCGTCTTCATTATAATTCCATCGGGGAGACGGAATTACTCATGGCTCACTGCAAATGAAAAGATCACAATCGGACTCTATTACGGAGGCTGATGACTAGGCATTCAGAATTCCCAAGAACAGGTTTTGCTGTTTTATTCTTTTCCAGTTCCCCTCCTGTTTTTCATACGGTCTCGGTCTACATCTGATAAGCATGATATATATCTTTCTGCTTCGTAGCTGCAATATTTTGGTCCGTTTAACAGATGATGTCCGCTTACACTGTTAACAGATGCGATATAAGTATATTTTTATATAAATACGATTATCTCTCCAATCGGACTGATTAATATCTTTGTTAGACAATGTTACCCATTGCTGTTGGTGACACTCCCCTGTTCTGTTAAAAATGTTTGTTTCTGCCAATGACTTGTAATTACATTCGATATAAGTACGTGGTAGTTTCTCTTGACTATTTGTGGGGTTGTAAGGACTGTAACGTAGCGTGCATTCCTTTGTTTGTTGATGATCCTCTCCTATTTTAATTGAAATATATAAATTGAAATAAAATTCTTGTTTCATTCAATATATGTATATATAGTTACCTAATAGAAGAAGATAGTACTATTCAGTCCACATGTTATTATTATCTTATTATATAACACGTGGAGTGTATAGTAGCACCTTCAACGAAGAAAAATTCCATGTACGTTAGCGGACACATGCATTTGCAGAACATACCGGGTAAGTACAATATATTATATATGAATGCCCGAGTCTGTTTTTACAAGTCGCGTCGTAAAAAGGACGATGAAAGTTATGAGGGCAGGGAAACTCTCGTAAATAGCGAAAAGGGAGAATGGGGATAAAGGAATAATATATCAATACGAATCTTTAATATTCGCACGCCAGTACCGTAAATCAAATCGAATGAGACCGGACCATAAATCAAGTGGTTTTTACGTGTTTTTATCCATAAAAATATTGAGGCCACTTTTTAAGTATTATGTTGAGACTGTTACGTTAGATGAGAAGTTCTGATGTTTATGCATGTAGCTGCAATCTTTTTTTTGCGTCCCACTGCTGGACAAAGCTGTTTCTCGCGACAGCCGGTAGCTCCATGCACATTTTAAATTAAAAATATTTAATAACAGGAGGTAATATTCTTAAGATGACCTTTTTGCTACCTATACACGTGACCACGAAAAATTGTTGAACCTTTTTAAAGTGTTTATTAAAAAAACAAGGGAGTGAAACTTGTAATATCTGAAGAAATGTTGACACTGTTGTTATTAAGGCAAAGACAATAAGGTAGTTAAGACAAAGTAATTAGCAGCCAAAATTTGCACATGACTTTTTAACTAATCCAAGTAGTATGGTTTCGTTCATTTTTATGCAAGCTTTAGACTCATATTTTAAAAAACGTAAGCAAGCAAAGACATAAGCCTTCTATGTATTTTTTTGGAATTATGATTTATTGATTTAATGTATCATTCAATCATTTCATAAATATAGTACCTACATGAATGTAAGAGTTTTAAAATTCTCATATTCTTGTGTTATATAGTACATGAATGTAAGAGTTTTAAAATTCTCATATTCCTGTGTGTTGTATTACGTAAATTAAATATTTCAAACTAAATAAGATTATAATAATAGATTTACAAACAATTTATTTTACTTTCAAACGTAATTTATCGAGTTTGCGAAGAATAAGACAATAAACTTAGTTGTAGCCTTGTTTCACACAAATTCACTAACTCATTATTATTTACCCATCAATTTCTTTTATGGGAATTCATAATTCGCACATGAGAGACAAAGAAAGAGAGAGTAGCAATTTTATTCACATTACGAGTACATGACATTTTCGTGTTCTGACGTTTCTGTCTCTACACAACATGTATGACCAACATGTATGAACAACAACGATGTTTTGTTCACTATACATTGGAATTTTCATAACGTCCTCATATTTCCAAACTCTAAAGCGCCATATAAGAAAATGACAGAATAATAAGACGTAGTACTAGCCAGCCCTAATACGCTTCAGAAATTATTACATTGTATTTCATAGTATGGAATATTTTAAACACTTCAGAAAAGATTACATTATTTTTCATTGTGTGGAATATTTTAAGTCATTAATTTTACGATCATTTTACTATAAACGCTTTTAAAGCCAAAATTGAAATTGTTTCCGATAATCCTTTAATATATCAACGTGATGAAATGCCCGTTGTTTGTTGTGGAATTTATTAATATGAGGGCTGCCGGCTTTGTCATTTCAGGGGAAGATAATTTTGATTGAGGCTTCTTTATGGCTACAACAGGAAGAGAAATGTTTTATATCTCTTGCATATTTGCAAAATGCCACATTAAGTTTCTAAATACAAAATTTACCTTTCAATACATATCTCAAACTAATATGGTATTATTAGTGTCATGCGTATACATATTCTATGACTTTTAAATTAAATAACAGTAGGTAACTATCTACAGCGATGTTCATAAACTATAAAAATAATTCATAGAGAACCTCAGTTGCAAGAAGACGTGTCATGTTTGTAAATTACCTACAATAATGTTTAACATTTTACTTAAAATTTTTCGAATAAACAACTTCTCTACACGGTTTAATTCATATGTGCCACGTGGGATCATTTTTAATTTTGAAATTTCAACCGTTGGGGAAGTTCTACGCAAACCAAACGCAAAACCCAAACGCAAATCTCAACAATATAGTTTTGATTAAGAATACGGAATCTGATGGAAATGGTTATTGATTGAGGCATTGCGAAATAGCTTTTAAAATCAACTGAATAAGCCTTTTAAACTACTTCTTAACGAAAAGGCTCGTAGTTCAATAATCTAATGGATGGACAAGAAGTAGGTATTCATCAGAAACGGAATTAATATTTTAACTGGTAATACTTAATTTTCTGACATATTTCCTCCCAGTGCTCGTATATTGTTTTGTATATGTAGTCATGAAACTATATGTTCTCATAAAACCAATTATAGTGTTTTAAGAACAATAATACTTTTATATATTATGGTAAATACAACTTATGATATTTTTTAACAAATTGCCATGTATCATATTTGACAAATTATATTTTTAGTGTTTCCTAGGATTGTTCAATTACCCGGAGATAACATTAATATCAAATATCCCGATGTTTAAAGTTAATCCATTGGTTATTGAGAGAAATAACAACCATCTGCGATTTACACGAGCAATAGGTACAGTAAGAAACGTATCCGTGACCGCCTCAGATCACGCGACCAGAATAACAAAATTGTTATGTTACGAGAATTGGAAGATTTGTTACACGATACGATATGATTGTTCTGTCATGCAAGAGAATAGGTGATGCAATTATACACTTGTCTTTGATAAATCATACCACAAAGAGACAGCAAAAAATCGATTTTTGCAGTTCGAAGCGACCTTTTCGTGACATTGCGCCCGCACTGGTATCAGATAAGGACTATCAATAAAATGAAGAATTTATCGAGTGATAAGTTTTCATTAGAGTTCAAGGCAGGTTCATGGCATAGCTATAATTGACTAATAACCGATTTTATAAATGGTAGCTCGTAGTAGGTACAAGACATATGAACTTAAAGGATGTCCAAAATTCGACACAATTACTAAGGCTTTTTAATTGTACTTTTTAGTTAGTATAATAAGATCGAAATTTAGTAAGACAAAGAATACGAATACCTATGTCCAGCTACGAAATTTATGCTTGGCCCAGTAATCTTCGCTGCCCCGCCGAGGGACAGTTAATGCAAGAAATTAATTTTGCGTGGCCTATTTTTATTAGACGTGACGTATTCAGACTTTTCAAATCAAAATTAACCAAATCGATCCTACAACGTTTGCAAAGCAATTTGCTAACGTCTAAAGGCAAAAAACCGAGAAATAACTTAAACGGTTTCAGGTAATCATGTCATAAAAGGTCCGAAGCGAATTACAAGTACCTAGATCTAGTCCTAAAACTAGATAGCTAGATAGAAAAGGAGTAAAGAGATAGGTCGGCAGTTTCGGAATAAAGTAGGGTTTGATTTTCAGAAAAAAATGTCTTCGTATATTTCCAGGTAGTGGGATAAAAAAAGTAAAATGAAATTTCGGATAATGGAGAGGAATGATGATTGCGACCAGAACAACACAGACACAAAGTCAAATTTGGGTAAGGGTAAATCAATTTTTTTTTATTTCATTAATCTATTGACACGTGCCCATTACGTTATGTTGCATATATGTGTACATCTTAAACCAATCTAGATCCACATAAATGCTAATCGTTCTCGATATGCTATAATATAGACCTTTTCTAAATAAGTAATTGTTAAAACGACCCCTGAAATTATATTCTGTATAAGTTTGGCCATAGCGGTAACTGTACACGTAATATGCAAACGAATTTACATCTACGGTACTCTAACAATACTAAAAGTACATATACGACAATGCGAGTCTTTAGATAAAAAAATTTCCTCAATTCAGGCTTTAATTAAAAAAAATGTATTCGATTTATCGTCAAATAATGTGCACTTGTAAAGCGTTTTTATCTGATTTAAATCCAAGCCACAAAACGCGGTGTTCATTTGTCATTGGAATAGAAAGTACGAATACGATATCCATGAAAACAAAGCGCCTGCGAGATAATCGCGAAATACACGTCGCGACCATTGCTAGTCGCGTGGCTGGAGCGATATTGGCACGATTATTACTGCACCGCTCGCGTCCAACATGAAAATAATATATTTGATATCGAAATGAGCTCTATCCATTTCAGTACGTGCTGTGACCTCGAGTGGGCACATTTGATCAAATTTTAATATGAAAGACGAATCGCACTTATTACTGCGAAGAGCATAATAAACACGTACCTAATATTTGAATTGTTCATGTACGTTCCGGGAATACTTTGTTGAAACGACTCTTAGAAATGTCTTCCAATGAGCAACAATATCAATCTATTGTAATGGTATTACTGCACAAAAAGTTCCATGTCTTTACGCTTATTCGCATAATGAAATTGTAGTAAGCTGTAGACGCTTTATTTATAGTGAGTATACCTAATGTCATTTACCGCAATATTTCCATTTTGCCCTTGTTGTAACTAAAAGTACTTTATATTGCACAATATTTTTGAGCTAAGCAGGCAGATAAGCAGGTGAGCAAGTGTAGACATATTCTGAAGTTTACGTTGGTCCAAGCCGTTCTCTAAATTTAGTAGTTTTAATATTAAAGGGGTTGATGCAGCTTGGCAACACACTTTGCTAAGCATGGCAAAACTTTATGAACTTAAATAATTAAAAAAATGAGCATTCCTAATTAAAGTAGAAATTAAAATTTGTAACATTACCAATTACATACGGACACAGCAATATACTTGTATATTTCATGACGAACTTATTCGTAACGTAGCAATATACGTTTTAGTAATAAAACAGATAAAAGATCTTTTCATATAAATGATTTAGCAACTGCAACTTATCATAACACAAACTTTGTTCTATTAATAAAAAACGTATTTCTCTCGAATTGCTCTTGTTTCATTAACGAGTCTCAATTCATCAATGTTCGTTGTCAGCTCCTCCGCGGCCATTGCGATAACTTAGCCCGAATCCCAATAAATTCACTTCAATCTTACCTCCCAACTGCTTTACTTTCAAAATACCCCACATAGAATAAATTTCCACTCTGAATATTAGAGAACTTTTACAATAGTCGCTCCCTGTTACAAACTCAACTCCCAAACGCCGTTATTCAAAATTGTGCCTTTGATAAGAAATTGAATAGATATCTGAATCACGAATGTTGCTAAGTTTAATGATAGCAATTTGCATTTACGCGCTTAGAAATTGAATCGCTATCCATCCAGATACCAGTCACTTAAATATGTATGTACCTATTACTTTGTTTTAAGGTCTAAGTAATGGTGGATACTCTAAAAAGAAACGAACATGTTCGGCATGAAAGAAAGTTCCAAAAGAAAGTACCAAAATTGTCACAGAATTCTTCGTCTACGGCAGTGTTGGACCTATTTCTAAATAGTAGATCCTCGTTGTAACGAATGTATAAATCAAAAAAAACAGAGGGTTACATAGTGGCTATCCACACCACGTTAATTATTATTGATGTGTGCAAAAGCCGGAGACAAATTCCAATCTCAATGCCATTCAATCACTTTGAGATAAAGTCGATTTCATTCTTACCGATATAAACGAAAATTAGGGCATCCGACACCAGGTCATATTGACATTATTCCGGGTGTATATATGAGAATGCCTTGAGATTTTGTGCTTGAACTGCCTGTAAAGGAGGATCTGTAGTTTCTTCGTGCGTATTTGGAAACTCGGAACCACACTGTATTTAAGCATATCTGTCTGTCTCCGACATCGCTGGGAAGACTGCGTGTGATTTATCCTTAGCATATGGGTCCTCTCAGGTCGAGCCTAATTTTTTTTAAACATTAATTTGCTAGATACTGAGGCCAATAAGGCTGCTGTATTAGGTGTTCTGTTGAAAATCTATTTATTTACTTACCACGAGATATTCGGGCCTTAGTTTTGCTTCCCTGGCTATCGTTCGTTGAGCATCAGTTTAATCTTGTAATGATCAGAATGGACTCACGGCCCACGGGCAAGCTTCAGACGTAGTTCTACGGATTGGCAGACTGGAATGTGTTGTGAGAATTCATGACATGCTAACTATGGATCGACTGTGTTATGCTGCGGCGTGGTCAGATAACCCGTCCGTCCATTTATTAGGCTAAATTGAAAACCGAATTCATGCTGCTATATTAATTTCAGAAAGTTTTCAACTACCACTAAAATACCAAGTCTACTTTCACTTTGGCAGGTGACTAGTACAGGTACTCGTGTGGGTGTTATAGTACTTAGATACAATTTTATTGCTTTGAACACGTTAAATAGTTTTAGTGATTTATTAATTTGTGATTCGTAATGTCAAAAGCAAGATCTTTAAAGTAAATATGACGCGTTTATTGTGACATCCTCATTTTTTTTGTTTTTATTAGTTTATTTCTATAGTTATATAAATTAGTTTGAATGAAATAGTTTTAATACCTTATTACTTTCTTTGCTCCGATACTACCCTTTTCCTATATTTTCTTATCTCAATGGCCCGGAAATAGTTACAAGGGATTACAAACAGCACGGCTATTTATTACATCTTTTCAATGGACTAAATGTTACATGAGCAATAATGAAGTTATAAAATAAAATGTCAACTGATTGCCCGCCATAAAGGTTTTTACGTGACATGAAGGGGTTGTTCAACGAAGCAGTTTTGTTTTCATGCTCAATGTGATTTAACATTCGTTTCGATGTGACTGAACAAAAATGTTTAAATACGTTACAATACAATTGTTTGAGAATTACGGATGACCGTGTTTCATTGACCCAGTCGGTAGGCATCTCTAAAGTTTATTTTGAAACTGCTGAAACTCAAAACCTTTTTCTGTTATTGCCTTTTTGTAAAGGACGGTCTTGCGATTCCCTCGAGTATCGAGAACGCGTGTCTGAATTGAAATAGACGGTAAAACTCCCAAAACCCGTACCTATAAGTAAGCGTCAACAATCACACGCCTACATATGAGCAGTTGTCTCATATTTCTCTAACATTTCTTCAATATCTCTTCAATATCTCTGTTGAATTTACCAAATACTATGATTAACGGATGATATGAAATTGGAAGAGAAGAAAAATAATTTTTCTTCCGGCATTTATCGGTAACCAAGCGTGTTTAATCCGAACAAAGTGATGATAGGTTTATAAGTTGAGTTAATGTTTGATGTAATACCTGTAGTTGAAGAAATTAGGAATAATATAGTAAGAGAACGATGTGATGTGAAAAATGTCGTTAAAGAGACGGTTTATTAGGTGCTTCAGCTATATATAAGTAATTAATTACAATAGATTAACAAAATACATTTATAACGCGAATATAAACGGTGAAATCGGATGAAGCAGGCTTAGGCGTAAGAATACGTCGATCAAATCCGAGTCGCCCTGAAAGAAGGGCGGGTTAAAGGTGTTTTTAAATGGCAAATTTAAAAAAAGTAGAAGAGGCAAAAAAAATTGTCATGATGGTAGCAGATCGTAACCCTGGGCCAAACGAAATAAAGATATAAATTTTCCGAAATTTTACTTTTTAAAATTTCGATTTCACGGTCGTATTCCTGTGAATACGAAGTGGCTTCAATTGGGATGTACTCGTAAGATTCTGTAATCTTACGAGTACATCCCAATTGAAGCCACTTCGCCAGTCCGAAACAGATTTTCTTGAGTGTAGTTCACGACAAAATTATTTCACGCTTGATTGGACATTCATTCGGAAATCGATATTCTTTCATTACGCTCGCACTAAATTGAATATAGAAAAACAGGCTAGAAATATTATTCTTATACTTTTTTCTCACTTAAATGATACTAATCAAGATTGCTCATCTGATTTTATGGAAAACTTGGTCATGTTAAATTTCACACACTTTAACAAAACCTACAAATATGTGACTTCACTAGTTCCTGTGCTGCGTATCTGTGCTTTGCTGATTAAAACTGCCTCGTTGATCATCCAGCTGTAAGCGCGACTGCTGGACAAGAGGTCCTGGTTTCGTTCCCGACGTCGGCTACTATTGGGTTTTTCTAAATTTCAATTCTTACTCAGAGTCTATATTTGCACCCGGCGCATGACGACAAACTAACTCCCTATACCATGGGGGCGGGAACGTAATTGGTGAAACGTGATAGCGTACAACACACCTCTGCCTATCCCTTCGAAGAGATACAGGCATGATGTTACGTTTTATGTGCTTTTAATTCAGGAACTAAACAAACACGAATGAATATGGATTCGGTCCCCAATGTCTACAAGATTGATGAGTTCTTGTCTCGTACAGAATCGTCAACCGTGTCGTCACCCTGTACAGTATTGAACGATGTAACACCGAAGTCTTTATATATCGTTTGTACATCTAGAATTTGGATTGTAAATTAGCAATAGGACCCTGTTGTTAATTTTAGTGTTTCAGGGACTACAGATACACCAGTTTACTTCATTTCTAAGAACATACCGCATGAATTTTGGTACACGACCTATTTTGCTTACGCATTCCCAACTCGTGAAGTCCCCGTGAAGACAGAAAATAATTTAAGTTGTTCACGTATGTAGTATCATATTTTAACGAACAAACTAATAATACTTTAGTATCATAAAACAACCTTATATTGATAATTCTGGTCAGATTTAGTTATATTTATATGTCAGTTAATTTATAAAATGATATATCTACATTGAGAATTCTTAAAAAAATCTATCTTAATATAAACCGTTCCGTTGTTTTATTTCATACACGCAAGTTTAGGGCCCCGTACGGTACAATATGGGTAAAAATCAATTTGGACAGTTCGCGGCTGAATGCGCCTTTTGTACGACATGAAAAGGTTATCGTTGTTAGATTCATGATTCGCTAGGGAGAACGCCAAATTGTCCTAACAAGCTATATGTTGTACTCATAGAGCATTATAATAGTACGTGTTTATATTATTGTAATATGTGGATATTTCAAATGCCAGAGTGTAAGTGTTCCAAGTTTGTTATCCAAACGGCTAAAATATGAAATACCATACCGGCATCTGTGATTCCGGACACATAATCTAGGTCTCTTCAAAACCAGAGTAAATAGTCTCTTCCTAGACATGAGTGCTCCATCTTAGGACACATCTGCGGACAGATCGCGGTCAAGCGCTAGCTTTTACAATATAAAAAATATTATATAATAAAATAATAAAAATATATTATCCCTATGTCGAATGAAATCTCCATATATTAGGATTTAATACATTTCCCATGCCACCGAACCGTTCTATGGAGTATATTTCAAAAGCTATTATAGGTACTTCCTATGATATCAATGAAAAGGGTATTACGACGGTTAACCCATTAGAGACCACACTTGGCATAAGTGACTGCCATTTTGTTTCGTAAAATGACGTAGCTACATGTAAAGTTTTGAATAAAAGTTAGAAATATTTCGTAATTACCATATTTCGTAATTACCATTTTGGAGTTATTACTATATGAATTATATTATTTCTTCGTTTGATCAATAATATTTTATATACGATTTAGTATAAAGAACAGAGGTATTCGATGTAAAAAAAACTAATTCGGTGTGTTCGTATAGGAGCTCGCCTTTTATATAAACCTAAAATAATTTAAAGGTCTCTCAGATTCAGGGCACAGATAATTTCACCCCAATCAACAATATTTCAATTGCCATCCATATTGTCCATAGTCCATAAACCATTTGTTTCAGTTTGTTGAGCTGCGCGTACGATTAATGTGCCTTAAAATATGACATATTTCTAGCAAAGTTATGTCAAGAAATTCGTATGGTTTGATTCATCGAAGGTTCTTTATGATGTGTTTAAAACGTATACCGAATTGATGTTGTTATAATCGTTGTAAATTTTTTGGCTGCATATTACTTACGAGGGCTATCCGTTGTTTTTACATCAAAGTGCCATCAGTGTTATAAACCATAATGTTTTATATTTATGACAGTACTTATTAAATGATATATTTTATTAAACGATGTACACGTTGAATTGGTCCCATTTAATTTTTGACTACATCAACATCAGCATAATAAGCACAGTCATTAATAATACAAAAATTGATGGGCTATCAGAAATCCTAATTCAAATGTGCTGTTATTTTTTGTAATACAGAAAATTAGGGTCCACACGAGCCCGTGGGGATTACAACAATAGCGGCAGCTGGTCGCGATAGGCATTCACGTCGTCATAATGATGACCGTTAGAAAATAATTCTGCCTTTTGCTGGGTATCGTCACAAAGGAGAAGTTATATCCTCAGTTGACCCTTTAAACCTTTTGAATGGCGAACACATGTGTCCTATTACTTGTAAGAGTTATTGCACTATTAGTACTAGAAGACGGGTGGTGGCTTGAGCTTGCTCTAATTCCTTACAATCACGCGTTCATATGAAAAAGTTGCAAAGCTATTAAACGCTAAAACATAATTATTTCTATAATATCTTAGAAATTAAATATTAATTTAATTTTATACAATTCACGTTTTACACTGGAAATTAATAAATAAAAACTACTACATGTGTTTTATACGTTTATTATAGTTATATATAATTGTATAAATGTTACCCTACTAACTAGTCGTTTTATTTGTTCATAATTAATAATTACATATAGGACTGCGAAATATGTAATTTTGCAGTAATTCTTACCTTGGTTACATGAATATTGTGTGTCACTACTTATATATCTTCAAATATATCGTATATGTAACGTAGGTACAGCGAAGTGAATATGGTGAAAAGAGGAAATTCAAATTTAATTTAGACCGGGGGCACCCCATAAAATATTTTGAGAAATTCTCTCACTACTAAGCATATTGCGCTCTCCGGGGCACAGTGTCTTATAAATTCATTAAATTAACATATACAATAAAACCTCACCATTTGCACATTTAAAAGTTGGTAAATCAAACAGTCTTTTAATGTGTATACATAAATAAATTAAAAAAAAATATCATAGGTATATATTTCCTAAGAATCTTTTACATTTTACCTCCGATTTTAATGCTTTCGAAATGTTTCCATTAAAAGTGGCTATGCTTTCAATTCTGCTCATAACTCATAAGTTATGAGCAGAAATGAAACAAATAGTGTAATATCAAATATTGGATGAAAAACACGAAGTAATTGTAAATAAGATATTATTCATTTCAACTCCTGCTAGTTCTTATGAATATTATTTTTCTTGGTGATTTTTTCTAGACGCAGGAAATCTCAAACTTGTAAGTATTTTATAATGTACGGAGAGCTCAAAACCCATAAATCGACACATAATAGCTACCGAACTATAATATCAACCGATGTCTGTAAATATAAACATAATCAAAGCTACGAAAGTTCTTACATTCGAACCTCCATTACTCGATGAATAATTTGCATGTATTTTCCAAAGCAGCACTAATCCGATATTATAAGTTATGAATTCTTGACTGCTAATAGATGTTGTTAGTTGTCAAGAATCCCTAAGTAACAAAGACAAATTAAAATTCTGTTTCTAATCGCTTATATTTTCAAGAACTTAATAATTTCTCTTTAGTTTCTAAAATAAGTTTTGGCGAATAAATCTTAGTTTCAAGTTAGACCTTTTATTGCGATTATATTTTACTAAAATTACGTTTATTATTTTATTTAAAAACACTTATAACTTATGCAAAATTTTCTGTAACAATATGGTAGTAAAATTTTATTATGTGAATCAGTTTCATGCAATATAATATTAGTGACGCTCCTGTGGGATGACGATAATGTTGGTTAAAATAATCCGTTGTTCACTTGGAAAATAGTCAGAACTGCACAATAGCTTTGAATATTTGTTATATGCATTGATTGTATAATTGTTAAACAAACTTATAATGCATTACTGCAATGAAGACGAAAATATAATGCAGTTATTACAGTATAAGGCATTTCTGTGATTTAATTTTTATTAGTTAACTCCTACAGTAAAATTATTTATACCAATTTAATCATACATATTATGGAATCATATAAAGTGACATTAATATTTTTCCTTATGGTTTTAATAAGTATAGTTAATGCTACTGAATTATGCACAATTATTTAAGTATATACGAGCATACTATATTATCCAATCAATTGTATTTAACTATACTATGTTCCTATATAGCTCGAGTGTACTATATTATCCAATTAATTGTATTTAACTAACGTATGAGGGAAATATATGCTGCAGTTGAGCATAATGTTCGTTATAATTAATAAAGCTATTAGGCTGAGAGGGTCTGCTACACTAACTGCTGCCTCCAGATTCAATTGAACGGATTTAGAGTTAATATTGTGCCTGGAGGCTGGCTATTATACGATAAGGTCAAGCATTACACATATGTACATCCTGCGATATATTCAAAGTTGGCTGCCCTTATATACGTGGAGAATATAAAATATGCTTAACGTGAAACTAAATCTCAATTGGTGTATGGCAATAGGCTCACCACTTATTTCATTGTGGGACGTTATTGTAACTGACACGAAAGAGTGTAGCTGCTACAGTCCAAT
>DWEC01001357.1:0-13581 GCA_018245735.1 Microceris miodesmiata | reverse complement strand
CATTAAAATGAAAATTTTAACAGATATCAGAGATTTAAAATGCGAGGGCAAAGAAACAGATTGTTCGGCGGTACGAAGTTCGCCGGGTCAGCTAGTCTTTATATAAAGATTATATTATATTCTTACTATAAATAAAAATAAATCTCCGAAATGCTACGTATTTAGACTCAATAACATAGTTAAAAAATAACTAAAGAATGAACAAATAATTATGTCAAAAGCAAGTAAGCTAAAGTAAAATATAGTGTAGCATAGTATAAAAATGTTAGTAGCGGCAATAGTACAAAGACGTTACAAGAAATAACCATAAAACAACTGAAATCCTTCTTAAACAACAAAGAAATATCGTAACAAGAAATATCCTAGCTTATTACAAGTAACAAAGAGAACAGTTGAAAAAAGCTCTTTCAATTAGCGGTAGAACCTTCTCGACCAATACGCCCGCCATTTTGTGTTCTAATAAATTGCAAATGGCTGCTGTGAGAACGAGAAACGGTTGTAAATCCAAAGCAAAAGAAAATAAACAGCCAATTAGGTTAATTTTGCATTCTTTTTAATAATTCTCTTCAATAATTGTTGAATAGAAAAAGTTTGGACAAAAATATTGTGTGGTCCTATGTTTGTTTATTTGATTGTACTTCTTTGGGTAGCAGCTTTAAAAGCGAAAGAATTTTGTGCATTTCAACTATAAACTAAGAACACTTCTATATGGTAATCCAAATCCGACGAATGAGAGTAACATTTAACAGCACAGCTTATCTCTTTATATAAATATTTGATCGAAACATTTTTTGATATTTATTTCGTAAATATTTAAAGTTGATCAGTGAGGATTATCTATTCCAGGGTAAATGCTTTAAATGGTCTTTTAAATATAGCAAAAAAATTTATAATAGATATCATTGTACCTTAGAGAGCCAATCTTTAGAACTAGCAAACCTACGGAAATAGGACACACTATATCATAATCTAGGTCTTTTAAGGGGTAGGTAGAGAATATCCGAGGGCGACTATCTCTGTACTCACAGACCTGACCTGCCTATCATACATTTATCAGTCTCTTCATACATGCACGCCGATTTCGAGAACTCCAAACTCGTCCATCAGCCAGTATATCTGACTTATCTGGTCGAGATGGCTGTCTTGTTATCCCTGGGCACTTACGGCCACATTCGGATTAGATGTTTTATTTGTCATTCTTTTACCTGCTATTGTTTCAATTTCTCTCTATTTAAAGAGTGATAATAAATAATCCGAGAATTAAACAGTTTAGTTTCAAAGGAACACTAAAATGTATCAAGTGTCTAAAAGAATAAACAAATCATGTACCAGTAAATAATTATATCGTAACCGCGATTTCGTTCGTGAATTACTTCACTTTTCCACTATACTTGGTTTTCACGTGCTTTGCTGAAGCTTTTTCTTTTTCAAGTTATATTCATGAACTATCTATGTATGTGACTTTCTACCTGATACCCAGATTCTCTTTATTTTATATACGTTAATTAATAAGACATTTTATTAATATACTCGTATTATATATGAATATATCATAATTACTATCATTAGCCGACTTAAGTCTACTACGCACACACACATACATATAGTGCATCTCCCAAGACCACTGGTCCAATCTTTGTCTCTTCTCATTGAGTTACACATTTACGATGAGGAAAGGTTTTTTCGAGCTTTTCAAGCATAATGTATGTACATCCAACAAATTCGAAAGAAAATATGCACGGCCCAAATATGAAAGTTAGAAGATTTTCTAGAAAATATGAACGTTGGTGGGCAACACTGATGAATTGCCCTACATTTTTGTAATGAAACGCAAACTTGCAAGTTATGCAGGAAATAAAAATATAACATGCAAAGCCGAAGTTTCAAAATGGACGAACGGATATAAAAAATAAATATTCTACAACTCATAAACACGATGATAACTAAACAAATTGGTAACAAACGTTTGACATTGTTAGACAGTGCTGCCACTTTTGGTTAAAGAATTTATGTAGTCTGTAAACTCGCTTTAAGAGACACATTTCATATTTGATATAAGAAGTTTGATATATAAAAGTTCTGTTGAGGCTTCATCTGTAGAAGAATTGTTGTGGTAGCATTCGAAAAGTATTTTAAACACTGAAACAAAGTCACAAGGCATTCTAAGATAATCCTCAAAATTGACATCTTGTAATATCCTTCATTCTGATGTCATAAATGACACAAATAGTAAACTCATAACTTGAAAAATAACTATTTAAATTATCTTTATTTTTTTTTACAGTTTATTACAGTTTCAGCTGATTAAAGACAATATCTATAGTAAAATGGTATCGAACATTCGAGAAACAATTTGCGAAGCATACCACAAAACTACCACCGCTTACCAATTTTCCTTCATGTTTTCCAAATCACACCAGATCTAATAAACCAACATTTAATTATATTATCCCTTTCCATATTAAAGTTCAAACGTGAACCTTATTTGCCAAGGTTCAATGCGTAGGTGTCACTAAAACGTTGCGTTGAACTGGACCACAGAGTAATAGTTCTACAGACGTGGCCCGTACAACGACAAGCTATCACCGATGAAACTTTTTGATATAAAGGTATTAAATATGTTGACATTTATCCAATCATAATGTTGCCACATGGTCAATGGTCATCATGGTCTTGGTTAGCAATAAAGTTTATGTAAGGACAATCCTTAAGTCAATTCCAGTAAATAGAGATCTGAAGTACTTTTGAAATATAATTTGCAAATATGATTTTGAGAGGTTGCCGGTAATTTTGGAATTGAAATTTAGAATTAATTAATGTTGTAGCGTATCAGTCCTGGCATATCCTCGCTCGCAACTAACTTGGGTAAAATTACGTCATGCAAACCAATTTAAACAAACCTACCTTATTAAATATATACTCGTAGATACAATATAAACATGTCTGGATATTAACCACTCTGTGATAACGTTCAAAATTTTAATTAAATTCCCCAATCAATTTCATTGTTACGTCACAGTTTTGTGATTTTATGGTGCCGTCGCGCCCCGTGCTGCCGTATTGATTTTATATTCATGCCGCAGTTTTAAGCCACCACAAAGTTAATAGACAACGATAAAAATGTCGACAAAACGACAGCACTTTTCCCCAGGTGGTAAACAGTTTACGACCGTATTTATTTCCTCGGCAATATAATTTTGTAAAACAAGATTTTATCTATATACCACGCTTTAACGTGCTTGAATCACCATTTCTTTAAGTGAGGAGTGTAGCAAACGAAAAGGCAAAATTTACAAGTGGCCGCTGCCACTCATAGACATCTGCAGCTGAACTCTAATAGGACTATAGAAATGGAGAACGACAGTACCATTAGCCCAGTTAATATAGGTTGGGTAATGGGTATAGATTTGGTAATGGGTAATAACCCAATAATTGTGTACTAACCTAAACTATACGAAATTAATTACAGAGGCAATGCTACTCCTGGAGACCGAAACAACCAGCCTTAATATACGCATACACTGACCATCACATCCAGCAGACAAAAACACAAATTGTAACAATTAAAACTGATTCACCTTAGAAATAGCTGTAGCAGTGACGACCTGATAAATCGCACACATACATACTAACATTATCTCATCAGATCACGCCTAATAAAAGGCAGACGACCTTTATATCTGTTACAATTCGTAATAATTCACCTTGATAAAGTGCTCTCCAGAACTCGTCCAACTGAGGCTGACACGGTACAAAAATAGAATGTCTATGGATAATAGGCGCAAAAATTTCAATAGCAACAAATCTCTTGACCGTCAAGAGTCCTACAACGATCGAAAAACGCGGATAAAGACAAGAATCCTCTTTATTGGTACGAATCTGAAAAGCCGAGTCGAAACGCTTTGTTCACTTAAGTGGCGTCTTTCCACAAGACTTAATGTTCAAGTCGAAAATTAAGATTCCTTTTAATTCATCTGCTTTTATATGTTCTATGTAGTAAGCTACGTGCTTAGATATTATAATACCATCTATAGGCCATAGCAATATAATCAAATGAGTATAGAGGAAATCCCTGTATTACATACATACATATATAAATCATATTGTAATGTAATCATACTGCTGGTCCAAAACACCTAAAAGAAAAAAGAATGAACATTACGCAAAATATGCCTAAAGGGCCTAATTAGGGCTTTTAATTAAGTTTGCCCCGTTAATTAAAGGTCTTGTTTAGCGCTTCTTAAATCTCTATTATGCATTGAAGTACCAACTCAGGTTTAGTTTGGTAATTTGTTAGTGTCAGTTTAGTTGGTAATTATCTCCGTAAATTGTTAATTATCTGTGTTGGGGTGAAGAAAGAATACATCCTCCACCTCATGCCAGGATACAGGGTGTTGTGAAGTGACTAAACCCGACGCTGGCTGATCATGTTATAGTAGTCTTCGAAAGCACGGTTAAATGCCCTGGCCAACCATGGCTAGCAGAGTAGGTATTAGGTGGTCCCCAAGCTACAAGCCTAGCTTGGGTTTTATGGACAAAAACCCCAAAACGGATACCTACGTCTAGCCATGGACTTAGAGAGAGTGATAATGATGATGATGAAATTGTTAATAAAATTATTGGTAAGTTATTAATTGTTATCAAGAGTGTAGAAAAGAAACACTTACTAACGCAATTACTAAGAAAGTTACTAATAAGAAAAGAGTCTGCCAACCCGCACTCGGCCAGAGTGGGAGACTATGGCCTTAATCCTCTCCATAAGAGAGGAGACCCATTTTCCAACAGTGGAGTCATAAATGGGTCGATTATTGTTATTAAGAAAAAAGAACAGACCTAAAAGAAAGAAAAGCCGAAAAAAGTTTCTTCCACGTTGTCACTTTTGAATAAAGGAAATCAAAGAAAAGTCATCGTAACAATTCAACAAACATATCATTTTGTCACGTTTCGACCAATACGGCCGACCATAAATTGTCTTAGTCGTAAAGAGGTTCAGAGATTTACGAGTATCGAACCGTCTTTGCTGATTGATATTGACTGAGATATATATTCACTATGACCAATATAACAATATAAACGTATGATATGGCCTGGTAAAAACAAACACAGTATTCGCAAAATAGCGCCTTCGAGAAAGCGCGATTGTTTTATTAAGATCTGCACTCTACCTCATACCAAATAGATATATATTTCTACTACACAAGCACACAATAACAGAACAACATTTTAAGAACACAATAACACATTAAAACACAATAACATAACTATACAATGATAAATTCAAAATGGAAATACAAATATTATCGAATACAACATTATTTAAACTATGGAAATGAATTATTTTCCAACAATTGTGCTTGAATTTAGGAATTATTGATATTAATGGCTATACTTTGCAAACAAAAGCGTAATACAGATATGACGATAATCTATGTATATCTATACTTCTATGTATACTAATAATAATATAAAACTGAAGAGTTCATTTGATTGTTTGAGCGCGCTAATCTCAAGAAATATTGGTCCGATTTGAAAAAATCTATCAGTGTTATATAGTTCATTTATCGAGGAAGTCTATAAGGCTATAAACCATCGCGCTTAGATGAATAGGAGAGGAGCAGCAATAAAAAATAGTGCGACAACGACAAAATTTAGAACTAAAAATATCGTATACACAGAAGTAGGTAGGTACTTTAAAAAAAGGTTCTTTGTATTAAAAACACTTTTATGTTTTCGTAATTGATTTCTAAATAAAAAATTCCACGCAGACGAAGTCGCGGGTACAACTAGTATCATATAAAAATAATGCAATGATAGGGTATCCATTTATAACAATACATAATTATGTCGAAGTTGACATTGTCTTTATGTTGAGGATTAAACAATTAGAGCAATTATGTGGTAACCAATTAACGTATATCAGTATTTGTTGACAAGTCTGTTGGATTTTTTAAAGTGTTTACTCATTCAACTAGCAGATTCTTCCGGAACATCGCTAAGCAAACCACTTATCACCATTTACAAACTCATTACCCGTTATATTTACAATGATTTCATTGTTCACATCACCACATTACAATAATAGTCTTTGCCACACAGAAGTTTGTATGAAGTTATATATTACCCGTATAATTGTGTATGACCATGTCTGACCATGACCAAGCACATAAAATATATTCGAATAAAGATATTATTTAATATTCGCTGTTCCTTGCCGATCGCGCAAGGGACCAGAAATGACGATGTAGCACATGAATTAGCATTCTAGCTTTTTTAAACGATTAATTTGTTTTGAAGTTATATACAACGGATGATATCTATTGAAACTAGTACCTGAAGGCGATAGAATCTTATATCTCAATATCGCTAATGCAGCAAATTTCGCCGCTAAGCAGCAACCTTTAAACTGTTGCGTTCCGATTTAAAAAGCACAGTACACATGACATTAACACGCAAAGGATGCACATAGTCTTAAGATAAATAACTGTCATTTAGAATTAAAAAAAAACATTAACATATTATCCGACTTGCATAATTAAATGTCAGCATGTACTTGGAGGACTAATGGTGCACCAAAATCAACAGGACAGTAAACTTAGACCGTGGCTTGGAATAAGCGATTAGGGAATGTAGATTTGACATTAGCATTCAATTAGAAAAATGTGCCAATTCGCATTTGGCTGTTGTGGCTGACTGTGACCTTAAGCCTCGTCATTCAGTGAGGAATGTGTTCAACAGCGGCACGCTAAAATGTTTGATGATGATAATTATGATGATGAAAGAAAAATTTGGTGTGATAAACAGACAGATATCAAACAGAATACAATCGTATTTTACATAGATCGCCAATGTGGGAAGTTATACAGATTATATATTAAATATTATAGTAGATAAGCATTAATAATAGTCCTCATTAAGAAAATATATGCGATGTGAAGATATCATATCTCGATCGTGAATAAGTCCGTGAATCATTTCGAACTAAGTAAACCAGGATATTATTCAAGATTGTTAATATTTATTTACAAATTTATACACACTTCGTAGGGTTGTCTGTCATTGGTTGGTATGACGTCACAATTGGCATACATACCTGACTGCTATAGAGTTCCCAGTTCAATTTCCAATCAAGTAGGAATGTAATGAATCTAATTATATGTTTAGTTTTTGGAATTAATATAGGACTACATGTATAGGTAAATCACGACTAAATTTATGGAAAAAAGTCACAAATAAGGTGGAATAATGTTTAAGTTGTCCTCAGTAACTTCCAATAATATTTTTATAATTTCACGAAAGAAGTTGTTACCAAAATAATGATCTTCATTTTCATCTAAAAAAAATAGCTTTGAAGTTTTGGAATAAATTCCGAGATCAGTGACAGCCCTATATTTGCTTAAACCACAGCTCATCGTGTACATTATTATCAATAAACATGTACACTTATTTGATTACAACATATTTGTCTGAATGTGTGACGTCCCATCTGGTTATAACCTAATTTTATTGTAACTGTCACAAAACCGCATAGCTCTAAACTTATCCAGCTGTTCTACTGACCTAAGTTACTAGTTACAAGTTTAAACCTGATCCATATCAAAACAAATTGCTTTTTTTTAATTATGCAAATTGTATTAAAATGGCAGTATAAAAACTATACAACAATAATTTCGCATTCTGACATTCAAAAATCAAATGTCAAAGTGTCAAACATTCTAAATGATTGATACGTTTCGTTGCAAATCCGTAGTGAACCGTTTCACGTAAATAGAAACGGAACACATCATTTATTTAAAAAAAAAAAATTATGATTAATAATAATTATTTATTATTTTGTTTTTTAAATGTTAATAACGAGACCTTATTACTGCACTAAGTTCTAATCTAAAACTGAAAATGTTTTAAAATAGGTTAGAATTAAGAATTTACTATTCATAACAAAATAACATAATTATACAGTGTGCATGCATATACAATACTGTATTGTCATTTAGTAACAAAATTGCTTGCATAATGAGTTTTTTCTCTTCATATTAGATGTTTTTAATATTGAAGGTAAGATGTAAAAGTTGTTTATGATTTTATTTATTTGCATCTAATTTTTTGCGAATACAAAGCGTTGACAATTTATTGTTTCTATATTATAATGACCCTTTAAATATAAGATATTTTTTTATCACACTGTACAAGAATTTGCCCCATAACGAGATCAACTGCTTAATTTATTTACAATAAAAACTGCGCTAAAACAATGGTGTATATATTATAATTTGCATCAATTTAACCGATCGTATCTTTCAAATAAACTAGTGTTTTTTGTTTGACCTATATGCCCTCATCATGTTACTCGCTGTAAGTTGTAGTAGCGACAAATTCTCTCATACTCAATATTGTCTGGACTTACTTATGTAACTGTAGAATTCTCAGTATCACTTCACGTCTACATATCGGATTTAAAATTTACTTGTTAAAGACGTCGATATAACGGAGACATAGAATTGAATCTGCAGGGGGAGTTCCTACAGTAAAGTAATATAAAAGTGTAAGGTAGGCGTGCAATACCTATAATTCATGTGACGACTACGGCATCTGAGCTAAAACATAACGATTAAGACACTTGACATAAAACATAACTTCACGCCTGTATTTCCCCGAGGAGACCGAGGTAATCTGAGGAGAGTAGTAGTCGCACGCACATACATACATACATATCTTCACGCCAAGTCCCTTACGGGGTAGGCAGAGAGCACGGAGTGCTAAATATCCCTATCCTTACATACCTGCCGTGTTTTTTTGTTTTGTTATACATTCCAAGCCATAGCTGAGTCTGTTATCTGAATTTGGATTCAGAGCTATCAGTAGGAATTACAGTTTAAAAACCCAATAATACCTATCCTGACTCGGGGTTAGAAACCAGGACCTCTCGCCAGGCAGGCAATCACTAGACCGACGAGGCAGTCAAATAATTAGATAATAAGTACATAAATAAAAAATGTATACGTACATAATTATTTAATTACACGCTAGGAATTATATCGTCAACAATGATTCATATAAAAAATATTCAAGAACAATTAACGCTAGCCATGAGTACTATCGACGAGAAATTGCCTATTGTCATTCATTGTCTCTTTTTTGTCCCCTTGTCGACATAATTTTACCATGACGACATAATTTTATCTTTTTATAATTGTATTCCGTTTTACGCTGTAGGCCTATTTACTACTATAATATAAAGCTGAAGAGTTTGTTTGATTGTTTGAACGCGCTAATCTCAGGAAATATTGGTCCGATTTGAAAAATTCTTTCAGTGTTAGTTAGTCATTTATCGAGAAAAGCTATAGGCTATATAACATCACGCTAAGACAAATAGGAGAGGAGCAGCAATAAAAAATATTGCGAAAACGGAAGAATTTAGAACTAAAAATATCGTATGTACGCAGAAGTAGGTAGGTACTTTAAAAAAAGGTTCTTTGTATTAAAAACACTTTCATGTTTTCTTAATGGATTTCTAAATAAAAAAATCCACGCGGAACAAGTCGCGGGCACAACTAGTAAATAAATAAATTGTTTTTGACGAGAATTATTTTTTGCCATAAAGGGACTACTCAGCTGGTACATGCGAAAGTTAATATGCACAGTGCTTCTATTCGTATACTGTAAACCTAAGGGGCTAATTGACGTCTTGATACCTACCTAATTAACAAACCTACATATAACGAAGATAACCTTTAACACAGGAAACTAAAACACATTGTGTCACATTTATGTAAGGACATTAGTACTAAAATTTCTATTATCTTCCGCCAAAATATTACGTTTTGTGTTCCTTTAACAGTGTTTTAGCCTCCCAACTGACAATATATCGAATTCATGCTTATTTTTAACATACACAATCGATCATACGATTGCCAGTTAAACATAGTTAAAATATTTCATTAATACACCCTCACGCCAGGTCCTGTACGTGATTAGCAAATAGCACAGACTGCAAAATATCTTAGGCCTTACAGATCAACTACGTTCTGAGTTCGTGGTACGATCTGTTTTCAAAATATTTCTACAGTTAATTTTATATCAACAACAAAGTAGACAGACCACAGCGAACACCAGCTTGACATTGACAAACGCAATGTTGATATGATGTTGAACGAAACTGGGCCATCCGTTATCAAGAACGCCAAAAAAAAACCCAATCAAAGCACACGATGACCCAAAACCGACAACCTTCAGAATTGTCCATAATCTTTACAAAAGAGTGGTAAGTCCGTCAACCCGCACTTGGCTCTGGTGAAAGACTAACTGCAATCCTTCTCATTCTGAGAGGCGACCGGTATCTAAAATGATACGATGAAAGGGTTCGTTATGATGATAAACAAACATATTTTCATACAAATGAGCGGAGTTGTCCACAGATGAAATAATACAAGGCTCGGCAAATACGCTCCGCCCGTTTTGCACTCGTTAAGTACAGAAACTTCCAATATTTATCTTATCTTTAACAAAGATAATATGCTTATATTGTCTCTTGCTTTGTTTATTGAGATAATGGTGTAAAGCCTTGATAAGTTGAAGTCAGACATGTATTAAATGTGTCTGGCTATGGAAACGCCTATATCCGCAAGACGATGACGTGTCAAATAATATGTCAGATGAAGCATTTACCGTGTTGATATTTGTTACACTGGTTGATTTGATACTATATTTTTCGTGTCGATGTCATAACTCGATGGAATATTTTAAAAAATATGTAACAAGAAAATTTGTAATAAACAGGAGAGATCATACAGCAATTGAAGAACCTGAGCGTACTGTCTTGGTCATCAGAACCAATTTCGAGAATACATTATATGTTTACAATTATATATTGATTTTTATTGATACAATACTAATAAGCTTTGTTGGAACGAAAGTCACCGATTTTTCCAGCAGCCCGCGTATGTGATTTAAACTTTAAATAATTATTTTCAGAAGAAATAACGTAAAGGAAGGTACACTAAATTAATTTTAAACAAGATGGGAATACTAGTGATGTAATATTAACATAACATTAGGCTCGTACTTCCCCGAAGGGGTAGGCAGAAGAGTATAGTACTCTCATATTTCACCATTTATGTTACGCATCCCATGTAATGTTAGGAGAGTCTATAGTCATACACTGATTATAAGTTCGGACTCCCTGCATCGAATCTAGGACCTCTTGCTCAGGAGTCGCGGTTTCAACAACTCCACTAACGCAGAGGCAGGCAAATGTAATATTCATGTCTATATGTAATACTTTAAGATCTAACGAAGTCTCATTATTTTTGCAGCCCGTCTTGACAATGAGATAAATAAAATAAATGCTTTAGTATATCGTAAAAACTCGAAGTAGCAGACTTATTGGCTTAACATGAAAGGGGGTCAGTATGTTGCCGACCTCATTGATAAAAACTATATAGTATATAGCAACCAATCTGTTTTTAATTAACTTGATTATGTAAGCATTTTGCTATAACTTATACGACACCTATTTTTCACATACCGATTAAAGTTGATTTTTATTTCCAAGTTCCATTGTAGAGTGTAAGAGGTTTCAAGACGCATTTGGCGCATTGTGCTATAAAACTAAAGACGAGTTGAAAGTTTAAATATTAAAATTATGATTACATTTTGTACCCGTGTCGAAATATTAGCAATAATAGCTTAGGGTTCAGCATTCAGCAGTCCAGTCCGTAAATCCCGCGAATGAATCCTGGCGCGTTTAATGGTTAGTTAGGTGTCAATTAGTGTAACGGTACAGACATGCTTATATCGTAATAGCGTAATTTCGAATATATTTCTTCTACATTCTACTTTTCAAGTCATTGTGCTATTGCTGCGTGTAAATTTATCTATATAAATATATAATAACAAGTATGTAAGATCCATATTTATAATACGTATGCACTCTGCATGATTATCAGCTGTCAGGTTACTATAGCACAGGCTCTGCTTAGTTTGGGATCAGATGGTTATATTCATCATTATTATTATTTTCATTCATCATTATCATTATTATTATTATTATTATTGTCATTATTATCATTATATTCATCATTATCATTATTATTATTGTCATTATTATTATTTTCAACCAGACCCGTATCGATGAAAGCTGATTGACAAGTGACTTCGAATGCACCATAATTGCATTCCTCGCACCATAGATATAAGGAAACTTATAAAACGAGACATAATTCCGTGCCCTTCTAAGTCCTTCTTGAACGTTTCGTTCTTGTTTATTTGTATAAAACCTCTCCTATCATGTATGTCTTTCTGGGTCTACTCTATTGACTGTAATCATTAGCATCAATATTGTCTTGTTCCCGTATTGGACTAGAGCCTCCTCTCAGAATAAGAAGGGCTAAGCTCAAGTCTATTGGTGTTCCCTATAGAATATTACTGAAACCACAGTATATATAAGCTTATCAACACCAAACTAACAGGTAGATCTCTCTTTGTCCCTAGCGTGTCTGTGAACTAAGTGTTGCTAACGTGATGAAAGGATTAGCCAGTTCTGATTGTCCAGGATATACTGGATTTAGACAGACCCTTTGAGCATATCCCTCGTGGTGGTTAAGGCACCAAACAGACAGAAATAGGTTTTGTTACGACCGAGAAGTAAAAGAAACTGTAGTAACTTGAAATTGGTATCAATATTCATAGTTTTTTACCTTGGTCATTACATAAGTGACCTATAGCTGCGCACGCATTTGTTTGGCACATAAGTGACTCATAGACCAATTAAATTACTTAATTAAGCAAATTTTTCCACGCAATAAAATACAGAATTTGTTAAATAGTGTCCTGATAACCTTTGACAAGATTTAACGATGGTTTACCTACGAAACAATTATCGCTGCTCACGTAAGATGCCATCGGTTTTTTTCATTGGTTCATTACCAAGAAGCCCTGGCTTCCAGTAGTTTTATACTTAACTTGAACACCTGCGATACGCTGCTAGGACTTCTTGTGTAAACTTCTAATGTATTTTAAAATGACTTAAAAAAGAAGTTATTATTTCGCCTGCATATCTTTTCATGTTTGTTACTTATGAACTCGATAATTTATGAACGGATCGGAGGAAATGTTCTGTTGTTTGGTAGGATACACTATTAGTATCTTCTAAATTAAATCCGCAAACAAAATAGCACGGCTATGGTTGAAAATTTAGGAGATCAAGTTTTCATGGGTTCGAATTTTTATAATAATTTGATATGATATCATAGATATGTAAAATTGTAATTAAAAATAAATAAATATGAAGTAACAAATACACTTAAAAGCAACTTCAGCAATTAACAAAAGCATTTTAGATAATATTTTTCAAAATCACTTCCTTTGAAGGCGGCTTATTTAGAAAAATCATATTATTTGCGTAGACACATGAACAAATAAAACATTTTTTGCGTACGGTAAGTACAAGTACTTTTGCCAATTGTTTGCGAGGTCAACTGTCGTCTTATTGTTGACGGATTTTTAACAAAAGGCTTATTGTTGTGGTCACGATAATTTACATGGGGACGTTTTTTTGTAGTCGATGAACTTGCGTTACGCAAAATT